>PYAF01004467.1:975454-1007257 GCA_007407185.1 Glycine tomentella
ATCAAATGATTCATATTTTAGTATATTTTGAAATGTTTGTATTAAGTTGATTTTAGTTTAATTATATGAATGAGGTAGCAAATGATTTTAGATTAATATGAAATTTTGTATATGTGATCTATGTGAAATAAACTTTCAATCCAACAATAAGTTTTAAGAAAATATTATTTAGTTAAAAGTTATAAAATGATGTAATAATTATCAAAGTTATATAAATGTAATTTAATCCTTATGTTCTCTATATAATTGGAGGCCATACTTCAAGCAATTGAAACTTGGTGATCAAAATTGCATAATAACAATATTTAAAGGATCAAAATTACAATTAAATCTAAAATAAAGTTAAAGTTATTTTAGTAATTTAGTAATGACAATTAAAAATTATCAATATCTTACGGTTAATTATTTTAAATGTGTACTTACTAACAGCTAGTTCATAACTGTCAAAAAGTGTAAAATACTAACAACAATATTGTTAGGCTGACAGAATGAAAACATTGACTCAAATTTAAAAATTAATGAAAAAATTGAATAATTTAATAATAAAAGGATCAAATTGAATAAATAAAATAAAATAGGAGAATAAAAAAATATAACTTAACCAATTTTAAATTAGCTGAAGTAGTTGATCTGAATAATTTTACTTCTTGGATCTCACTGAAATCTTAATTTTGTATCAAACAATTTGCGAGATACTATATAAATATTTCCGTTCTCTTCCTAAAAACGCAAATTGGAAGAGAAGTTGATGATTTATCATCACCCTTAATTATTAGAATCCTAAGGCTAATTCACGTTCTCTGATGATTTCAAGTTATCTAATTATCTATGTCGCGAAAACCCACGCATTTGATTTCAGGCATGTTCGGAATGTGTCGGGTGTTGGTTAATTCTGTCATTAATTAGACAAACAACACATGAAATGTGTACCTCATTAAAATCTTAAGTCACAAATTACGCAAAGCATAAACACTATACGAAGGTTAATGATGCTGCACAAAGCATGTTCAGTATTATTTTTCTTTGCGTAACACATATATAACCACATCAAGCTTTGTACGGAAAAGTTCATGTAAAGGATATAAAATCTACCAAATTATGTGACCGTGCTTTATAGCTCCTTTTATTAATTATGTCTTGCTATAAGACCAATAGCGTAACTTTTACATGATTAGACGAGGAAAAAAAAAACCTTAAATCAATATATGATATTGTGGTTAAGGGGCTGCTTTTAACTGTACATTCATTGACCGAGTCCAAACTTTAGCCAACAAATTAGAGAATTCACTCTCCTAATATTCATAAATCCATCATACTAGTAATTTATATGCCACAAACAAATCACACAATGTATAGGTAATTTACATTATTTAAAGGAGTTAATTATTACAAACAATTACTTAAAATATTCTTTTCCACATCAAGGGAGGGGATCAGGATTTGGTGCATTAAATGCAAACCCCTAATAGAATATTTGGAATAGCTATTATTTTTGGTTTTGTCAAATATGTACACATTTTGTAAGTGTGGTGTGTGGATACTGGATGATTTAATTTAATTAGTATTTTTAATTAATTTAAATTTATTTTTTTTAAAAAATTGATTTTTTCTGTTGACTTTTTTAAATTATTTTTTTAATTTTAGGTGAACCAATGAGCCAATTCAATTAACTCATCAATCCGTGATGGGCTACAACATATTAATATTTTCAAAGATTTAAGTTGATTCATTTATAGGATAAGTTAAGGTGAATCTGAGTCTAATACATCAAATTAGTCCATTTTTAGATCTGTAATTTTTTTCCTTTGTTTTGTCTAAAAGGTTATGATGTCTTAATTTAATTTGATAACAGGGGACCAAAATTTTAGTCAATAATTTTCAACAACAACAAAAAACTAATGCACAAGTTGGCATTATAATAACTGCTCTGAAATTATTGCCTTCTAACGTGACAAAGAAACTATTTTAGTTAACTATCAAGAAAATACTTTTAAAGTATTAAAAAAACAATAAAATGAAAAGTGTATTTAATTGACTGAAAATAAGATCTAAAAAGAAACAATACTTTATTGCCCTGGAGTGAGAGGTGTTCCTTTCAAGAGTCGAGCTCTAGTTAGTGAAAACGATACTTTCGACAAATTTATGACTGGGTTAATTTTTTTTTAAATTACATAAATAGATTTTAAAAATATTACAAGTCAAATATTATAAGTGGTGTTTTAAAATATTATTTTAGAACATTGTAATCTTTTAAAAAATAATACTGAAATTGTGTTTTGAATATGATTTCAATATTATTTTATAAAAGAATATAAAATGTTTAAAATCGTGATTCAAATTACAATTTTAATATTTAAAAAAATATAAAATGTTTGAAGTTGCTATCCAAAATATGACTTTAGTATTTTTTTTTAAATTATAGTACTAAATTAATATTTTAAAACACAATTTATCCATAACCTATAACATTTTTAAAATCTATTCATTCTTGTAATTTTTTTAAAATCATCCTACTTCTGTAAAATTGCCGAGATTTTCAGTTTTACATGAAATACTATATGTTTGTCAATTCTTTCATTCATATGATGGTATAGATGCTTTGCTGTGAGGAATAAAATCATTTCAATTTAGTTAGGGTTTGGTTTATCGGGCATAGGATACCTGACTTTGGAAACCTTAACTTTTCACATGGCAGAGGGTGAAACTTAGACCTTTGTGTCTCTGATATTGTCTGTTCTAGGACCCTGTCCCACTCTTTCTAGACACACACATATATATGTTTTAATAAATTGATCATTCGTTGAAGAAATAGTTTACTGTAAAATTTGTATTTTTTTTCCTGTTAAAGATAGTTTATTTGGTGGTGGAAAGAGGGGCGGGGTTAGTTGTTTCCTTGTGTGAAGCTCAACTATGTAACACAAGTAATTATTTTTTTTTGGTAAAAAAAAAAAAAAGGACTAGATGAGATGCATGCGATGGTTTGGAGTTGTTTGTTATGGATGGGAAAATGACGAACCTCATTTTATTTTCTTTTTCTTTTTCTGGTTGGCCAATAAACGACGAACTTCATTTCGGTCCAATCACACCACATAACCGAATTTTATATTAGTATTTCTTTATTTAAAAATAACGTTTTTATACTTTTTTACTATGTTAACATAATCAACATAAATTAAACAGAAAAGTTAGATTTATATGCTTGTGTATAACCAGTGAAAGAGAGAGAAAAATATGAATTTAAATGTAATATATCGATAGTTTAAGTCATCCAATCACATGTATGATAACTCTATCGATTTCAATTACAAATTTTTAAGTTATATTTAATATAATGTCGAAAAGCATCAGTTAAGAGATAAAGAGATACGGTTGAAGGGTAAATAAATATTGTCCCCTCAATTGACCGTTTCAGGATCCGCCATTGGCTTCCAGAGATTAGTTTCTGATTTTTATTTGAGAAATATCTTGTGTTAAAAAAAAACTCTAAAAATACTATATAATGTAAATCAAATATGATTTTTTTGCTGTTGATTATACGCATTATAGAATAATGGATTAGACGGTAAGATAGGAAAAAAAAAAAAGAATGGTGGTTATCCTAAATTAAAATGACTGCAGTCTCTCTTGAATGAATGGAGACGAATCCCAACTCAACCACGATTAGGAGTAAAAATAAGTGGATTTAAGTTGAGTTCATTTCAACTAGATCCATCTTATTAATATTTAATTTAACTTGAAACTTGATTTAAGTTTGATATAAATATTTTTTTTAGTTTAAACTCAATTTGATTCAAGTTTATGAATAACTCGATTTAGCTCATTAGTTCAAATTAAATGAATCAATTTTTAAATCGTATATATTTTAAAATTTTAATTTATTAGTAGATTTTATATAAAATAATTGTTTAATTTTTTAAGAAGGTAAAAAATGAACATATTTTATTAGTTTTGTAGGAACACAATGTATGATATTAATAAAACATAATTAATAA
Organism: Glycine tomentella; assembly: GCA_007407185.1. Classification (NCBI taxonomy): domain Eukaryota; kingdom Viridiplantae; phylum Streptophyta; class Magnoliopsida; order Fabales; family Fabaceae; genus Glycine; species Glycine tomentella. Next base: position 979,447 of record PYAF01004467.1, read on the forward strand.
CCAAAGTATGTGTAATAAAAGCTTCTTCATCTTGCATATATAAAATAACAGAAAATCTAATTAATTATATAATTTTAATATATATATATATATATATATCAAATCAATTCATGCATCAAACCAATGGAACTATAAGTATTTTAAATTCAACTCATTTATTTAATGAATCTAATTTTTAGCTTAAATTCAGCTTATTTAATCCATGAATCAAATTCAATAAATTGAGTTTTAAATTGTTTTTTTAGTTGACTCGGTTCATTAGCACTTGCAAGTACGACGATTCAACAAATCAACCAGCGTTGCCAGTGTGAACTCTATTTTGTATTATTATCATTATTTGTTATTATTTTGGTGAGGCCAATTTGTATTATTATTGTACTTTATGGGGTTCATAAAGTTGATGTGGTCAGAAATACACATCATATTTAAATATTAATGATAATGTCACGACTTTATTATCAAGTTACAGATATTTAATTATCTATACGAGACAAATTATTTATAAATTATGATTTATCTACTAGTTATTATTTATAATGTAAGAATTATTTGAAACTACTTAAGAATTATTTGAAACTCAATGAAATATCTCACTATTTTTAATTTATTCTCAACTTAGTCACATATATTTCAAAAATTACAATTATTTTACAAGATTGTGATTCCCTTACATGACAAGACCATCACTTCCCCATACGCATCGATTTTCCTTTTTTATGGCTAAATTTTGTTCCCCTTCCATTCGCCCTTCATTTATATTCTTTTTTTTTTCCCTACAAAATCACATATATAAAATTAAATTAACACTTTTTTTTAAAACTCAAGATTTATACAATGATATAATGTCCGGTGACATTTACATATAAAAAAATGATTTATTTAATAGGAGAATCATATTTGATTTTTTATATATAATTTTTTTTAAGTGAATGACAACCACATATTATAAACGAAATTAATATATGTCCAGTAAATTATGATATATATGATTTAGAACAAAGAAAATCAACAACTTTTTAGTGTTTTTTTTTTTTTTTTTGATAGGTGGTATAAGAAAAAACATTATCATAGAATAGAACAGATGATTAGTAATATGAAGCAGTTAAAGTTGAAACAACATAGTATGATGATTGATTAAGAATCTTGACTTGACGGAGTTTACGAAAATGGGGTTGGAATCAAAGTAACTAAGTAAGCAGTAACAATTGTGACTTGTGTGCGTGAGTGAAGTTAAACAGTAAAGTGAAGGTAGCCAGCTACATCTACATGCAAAGCTAAGCTAAATTATGAGGAAAGGTGCTGCTACCTTAGCAGTTGGCGTTGTCTGAAGTTGTCTGTGTCTCTGTGTATTGCAAGTCACTGTCTCCGCTTTAGCAATACTAGAAACCAGTCCTGTGCTTGTGCTTAACGAGTTCATCACCAGTTCCATCTTCAAAATCATTTGAGTTTCTCTTTTTTTCTGGAGAGTTTTGATTTTTGAAGAAGGGAGGGGGGTCCTACTGCTTATTGTTTGGAGGGCAGTAACAGTCCCTGTTAATGATTTTTACTTGGGAGGTGAATGAGAATGACCCACCCAATCAATATCACACTCACACTTGCTTATTGCTGCTGCTGCTGGGGTGGGGATTTTAATCAATGAACCAAACCTCCTCCTCCTCTTCTTCTTCTTCACCCTTTCTTTTCTTTCTGGTTCTTTTTCATCACTAGCAAAACTTGGACTTGGAATTGGAGTTGGTTCAAAAAGGGAAACCTGGATCTCAGTCATATGAGGATACCTTCAACTGTGAGTTCTCTTTTTCATTACTCCTTTCTCTCTCATTTTCTGCATTCTCCCTTGGAGTACTCCCAATCTTAAGCTTAGAAGTGGATGATGGAGTAAGATCTATAAGCAAAGTTAGATGAAGAATAGCACTTGCTGGATCATACACTGTTCACCTTGTTTTGTAATTTGTATCACTGATTCTGAAAGAAGTGGCACTTGGTTAGTGGAAAACTAACTGGCTGGTGATTGGCTTTTTCACTTTTGCTTGTTCTTTTTGTGTTTAATTTAAGCCTCTTCTTGCACTGTTAACTGTGTGGAGAAAATGTAGCTGATGATGATCTGAGGAGATTTTCAACTCCTCAATGTTGAATCACGTTCTTCTCTTTCTAGATCCTACATGAATTTCATATTATTTTTTTTGGTCTTCTCCGAAGAAGCATGTGAATTGTTGTTGTTCATGGCTTGATAAATTGGGAAAATTGCTCACGTTCTTCCTAGTAGCACAGGGTAACTGATGGTGAAATTTTCTCTTGCAGCTCCTGAAAGTGCTTCTTGTATTTGCATTGTTCTGTTCTAGCCCATGGACAGTGTGGAGCAGCAACACTCTTTGCCAACAGACGAACGAGGAAGTTCGACCTCACAGTGTCAGCATCACTGAATTTGGTGCAGTTGGCGATGGGGTCACCCTCAACACAAAAGCATTTCAGAATGCCATCTTCTACCTAAATTCCTTTGCAGACAAAGGTGGAGCAAAGCTTTTTGTTCCGGCCGGCCGGTGGTTAACTGGTAGTTTTGATCTCATCAGTCATCTAACTTTGTGGTTGGACAAGGATGCAGTAATTCTTGGATCAACGGTATGCCACTCTTTGTAAATAATGTAGAACAAAAGAGGAAGTTTAATATAGTTGTTAGCTGGCTTCTCTGCAGTTTTTCCAAAGTAGAAGACCACTCTGAGCATAATTTTCTTATTCTTACTAGGCAGTGGTCTCTTTTAGTCAATCAATTACCATAAAATGCAAGGATTGTATTATAACTACTAGACTTTTATGCACTGGGATTAAGTCCTACAAATTTTTTGATAGTCTAATGAGCTCAGACATTGCAGTTTCAATTATGATATGTTTATATTACTTATTACAGAACCCTGAAGATTGGCCAGTTGTTGATCCTCTACCGTCTTATGGGAGAGGAAGAGAATTGCCAGGTGGAAGGCATAAGAGCCTCATTTATGGGCACAATTTGACTGATGTTATCATAACAGGTCAGTAACATTCAACAAAATTATCATTTTCCCAATACATATTGGTATGTTGAAGCTATCAATGTTTCAATGAAGGTAATAATGGGACTATCGATGGTCAAGGGAGTATCTGGTGGAACAGGTTTATGAAAAGAACTCTTGATTATACACGTCCCCATTTGGTAGAATTGATGAATTCAACAGGGGTTCTCATTTCAAATTTAACCTTCTTGAATTCTCCATTTTGGACAATCCATCCTGTATATTGCAGGTTTGTCCCCCACTGAAAGATTGAGTTTATATTATTCCTTGTTTTCCGTAGTTCAAGTACTTCCATTGCCTTTTTAAAACTGTGCAATGGAGGAGCTTTCATGAGTAGGGGGAGATTTGAGACTGTTTTTATGGATGAACAGCCAAGTTACAGTTCAGAATGTCAGGATCCTTGCTCCTCATGATTCACCAAACACAGATGGGATTGATCCAGGTGAACTTTCTCCCTTTATGTCATAATGTCATACCATACTATTGTGTAATTGACAATTACCAAATATTTTACTTTAACTTGAAAAAGTTTTGGACTTTTGGTGCGGTATCAAGCCTTTTTCATATAGTGTTTTAAAGAAAAAAAAATTCATTTGGGCTAAATGAAGACAGAATATCTAAATTTATGCAATTGTGCATCATGGCAAAGGTAATTTCCTAGCTTTAGAGCAATGTACCCCTTAAACAGTGCTAACATCCTCACAATTAAGATTTATTAGATTCTCACACACATTCCTTTACCATGTGTCCAGATTCTTCTGACCACGTATGCATTGAAGACTGTTATATAAGCACTGGTGATGATCTGATTGCCATCAAGAGCGGGTGGGATGAGTATGGCATTGCATACGGTCGCCCAAGCACAAACATTATCATCCACAGGCTAGTTGGTAAAACTCAAACAAGTGGGATTGCTATTGGAAGTGAGATGTCTGGTGGTGTATCTGAAGTTCATGCAGAAGATATTCAATTCTATGATTCATATAATGGAATCAGAATAAAGACTTCTCCTGGCAGGGGTGGTTATGTTAGAAACATCTATGTCTCTAATGTGAGCTTGGCTAATGTAGATATTGCTATTTGGTTCACTGGTTTATATGGGGAGCATCCGGATGATGCTTATGACCCAAATGCTCTACCTGTAATAGAAAAAGTTACAATCAAGGATGTGGTAGGAGAAAATATCAAAACTGCAGGTCTTATAGAGGGTATAGAAGGTGACAATTTTGTCAACATTTGCCTGTCAAACATCATCCTTAATGTGACCTCAAACTATCCATGGAACTGCTCCTACGTTAAAGGATATTCTGACTTAGTCCAGCCAGAAGCTTGTGAGCCTTTCAAGGAGAGAATATTCCCTGATCATTGTTCAGATTGTTACTATTTGACAAATCAAATTCAGAGTTCGAATAGTCAAAATAGAGGTGCTTGGTTTATGTCTTGGTAAATTGTGGAGTTTATAGCATTATTATGCTACCAAAACTCACTTTATAGTTGAAATTTGATTGGTGCATTTTTTCAGCAGGACAAACTTCAGGTGACATAAGAGGTTGAGTGGAGTTGCCCAACTGTGATTGTCCATCTGCAGAAAGATACCGAGAAATGATTGCTTTTTGTAACTTGTGTGCAGTAACAAAATAATTGAGTGATTTATCAGAAATAGGAAGTTGGATGATTTCATGTCTTGCTTTTTCTAGCTACATATGGCTTTGGAAAAGAAAATTGCAAAGTTTTGTGTTTCTAATGATTCTAAGGGAAAGAATGTGTTGGCTATTGATAGAGGTGAGATATGGCTACCTTGACATAATTCCCTCTTGCCAAAAATGTTATCGGACACGGGAGATTTTGCAGTAGTACGAGGCTGGTGCTTGTTGGCTTTACACCCCTTTTGATTGAATAAGGAATCCAATAAATAAACTTCCTAGAATGGTGGAATTTACTCAATTACATACAAGCCTCTTCTTATACTCTCACTACATCAATAGGGTTATTATTTGCTGGGGTGTTTTCATTTCTCTTTTAGGCTGGTACCTAGAGGTCTAATGATCTCAGGATTGTACCTGGAACTGGAAAGAATAATAAGAACATCAAGGTGCAGATGTAATCGAGAAAGACAAATGTTTCCTCTCGAAAATGAAGTGGAAAAAAACATGGTAATAATTAGATGAAACCTATGCCTATCAGCCTATGGTAGTAGGGGCACAAAGCTCAAAGTTCAGAAGTTATAGCCAGTGATTGAAATGCTAGGAAAATTAATATCATGATTGCTTTAATACGAGAATTAAAAAAATTGACTTGTTTGGGTTCAGCTGTTTTTTTTTTTCTCCCTTTTTTGTTGAACCTGAGGTATCTTTCGATTATAGTTAAGGACTAATTCTTCCAGATAATTCTTTAGGAACTGCTCTCTTCCAACATATTAGACTTGGGTGTTTAAATATACTGATTAGGATTCTATCATCAATAGTATATATAGAAATAGAGTTTATTTTTTATAAATTTATTGCCATTTAAGGAATACCCATTGGTTCGTTAAAAAAAATGTCCTTCTTGGGCTTGAAAGCCTTCAAAACAGTGAAATCCTTCAAAGGTTGTTGGGCCAAATCTGCATTTCCTATGACTCAACAGTATGGGCTAATGCTTATGTGAAGCGGTGACAGTGAAACTTCCGTTTCTTGATCAAGGGGCTCTGTCTCTCCAATTCTATTTGGCATTTGGCAACCTTTGAAACCCTAAAAAATTACTACACTGAAAGGTTATGAAGAGCGGCGTTTAAAATGATATAGTCTATCTTACCCAAGATAATAATACTCCAATATTCATGCAGTCTAATACAGGCTGGAGACTGTAAACTCTACTTGAAGCTCCCTCTCTCAAGCTCCTTTTCTATTCCTATATATATATATATATATATATTTTAAGATTGCTCCTTTTCTAATCTTTTTTTTTTTATATTTACATTACACCTTATAGTTGGGGTCATGGTTGTAGTTTCACCAAATTTCACAATATTGAGAAAAATTGCAAATAAATGTGGCTTCTATGGCCACAATAGTGATAATAGACACTTCAAAAACTTTGGTGTTGCTGCCAAAATAATCGCAGCTATAGACCAATTTTTTAAAGGGTTTTGCTAATGCATACTCCATTATTAATTATAATTATAAAATATTTTAAAATATCAAAAGGTATAGATTGTTAACATATTCATACTTAAAAAAAAGGATATGCTAAAATATACACTTCTATTTTTTTAGTATGAGTGTGTTCACTAATACTAGAAAAATAAAGGTATCGATGTTAACAAATCCCTTTTTTCAAAATCTCTCGCCATGTAAATAACTAAATTTAACATTTGAATTCCCTCTTCCAATGATGAGTTGTCCTTTGGAAAAGATTCACATTTAAGTAATGGCTGTTAGGTAGTTGGAACACAATTTTTTCTTAGAAACTTAGAGACTTTACTACTGGTGAGCAAAAACAGGACGAAAATGATTACAAGAAAGAATATGTTGGCCTGTTGGGTAGTTCCTTTTCCCAACAGAATTATTCCACCAATTAATTGATAGTTTACATTCTAAATACTCCTATGGTTTGTTATGGACATAAATTGGTTCTTTCACCAGGTAATGAAAGAGAAAAAATGCTTTAAAAATGTCATGTACTATGGTTAGCCGACAAGGTTGTTTTTTGACGATATAACTATTTTTTTAATATAAAAGTTAACTGTTGACATAAATATTACTGCACGTATTTACACTAAAGATATGGTGCATCGTACTAAAAAATAATTTTGTTAGTATAAAAATTTAATGTATACTATCAACACATCGTATTATTAGTATAACGTATTCTGCTATTTGTGTATATTTATAATAACATCTATAGTAATAGCTTATTTTTCGTTTTTATTTTATTTTAAAAAAAAGACTATACTATTAAAGATAAATCCTAATGTAAAATTGTCTTTCGTTAATATATGAATGTTTTTATAGTCTGATCATCTCATGCAAAAACTACATGGCTTGGCTTGTGTTTGGTTTATTGTCACACATTCTAAATCTCGTGGCCGGAAAAGTATGTGTTATGATAGATTAACTTAAACGTCGGTTTGAGTTCTAGCAATTGATATCCAATTCCAAATACACTTCAGCAGCAGCGTTTTTACACAACTTAACTGTATTTTAATATTTTAATTGATGTATGCTTTAAATTTTAATAAACATCAGGAATAATAAAATATTTTCAAATAACCATTAAATTATTTGTCAACCAATTAATCTAAGCTTTTAGATTTTCAAAATTAAAAGTTTGAAATGTGCATTTTACAAATATTTATAAATATTCATATAGTATATGAAGTATTTACTAAGTTTTAGCTTAGTGCTTTTTTTTTTGTTTAGTAAAAACCTAAATCAAATTTTAGTGTAATGATTTTTATATTTTATTTCGGTAAATCTAAAAATAAGGCCAAAGGAAATAAGATAAATCTCCATCTATCTACAATAAGGTTAAAGTTAATGTCTCTGGGTGGAGCCTCCCATAACATTAAGCGTATGTTTATTAGTTTGTGTAGTTTGTTATCAATGTAGTTTCTATCTTCCCAATGCACAAAACGTAAGAGATGTAGTTTTGTTACTTGTGCGTTTATATATGCCTCTGAATGAGAGAATATACGTTGTAACGGGTACTCAAACATGTCCCAACTCATTAAGGAAACACCTTTCCTGAACTTTTTCCATTGCCATTCTGCGAGAAGGTTAAAGTTGATGTCGTTGGGTGGAGCCTCTCACGGCATTGTCTATTAATAAGTCTGAAATAGGTGCCATTAATGTAAAAATATACTTGTGCAGAAACGAAACTTTAGAATTCAGTTTATTAGGAGGCAAATAAATATCGTTGCTCACACTCTTACACGGATGACAACTTCTTACGTTAGACTCAAAGTTTTTTATTATATACCCTCTTGTATCTTCCAACTTAGAATGAAAAGTCATGATTCAGTTTCTGTCAGGAAAATAAAAACTCTTTCCATTGCTAGTCAATCATATGTGTTCCCTCATTTAAAAAAAAAATATTTTTTTTAATAAAACAAGATAGTTTTTTACATTATTCATTTGTTGTCAAATTAGTTGATTTTTTAACCCAAAAATATCTAATTGATATCTTTGAAATGATCATTTAATAATATAATCTCTCAATTATTTCACGTGCTACTCGTGGGATGGTCTAATGCTGACCAAATCCTTCTTTTTATGATCTTTTTGGTCCAGGCTGACTGAATCCTTCAATAAAGCGACGACAGGTTCTTCACTGTTTATTGCTTACTCTACTTTTTTTTTTATCCTTTTTCTTATATAATAATTTTATTATACATCGTTACCCCTTTTATTGCTTATAAAAATAGCTCAAAATCTCTATATATGTTCCAGGACCCTTTCCAACGTGCACTCAACTTAAAATATTCAGTTTCTCTTCCATTAAATGGGCCTTCCAAACCTTATCATAGGCCCAACTTTTGCCGTGTGCCTGTCTGGGCTATTGCTTTCTTGACTCTCATGTTGCTTCTTGTGCTCTTTCTAGAATGATTTTTAACCTTTCAGAATGTTATTCCATAAGTGAAAAGGGAAGTGCATTTTATAATGTAATTTTACATTCTGGAACTAAACATTCCAAAAAGAAAAAGTGCATGAAAAAAATATGAAAAGCGCAGAAAGCAACAACCGCATGCCTGATCACACATATCTTCTCTTTAAATCAACACAGTATTCCAGGGAAAGGAACACCGACTAAAGAATGATAAAAATAAAATAAATGTGTAATGTCTTAATTGGGTCACATAATTTGTAGAACTTGTTAAAACAAATATATTATGCTCTCGTGCTTTCTTATTTTGTGTTCGAAATAACTTATTTTCTATATTGGTTTGATAAACTCTTTCATACATTTCTTTTATAAGTTAACCTATTGGATTAATACGTTGGATTTATTAACAGGTTTAACATACTTTAACATACCGAATGAATAATAATGTGTTAAAATTTTATTTTAGAGGAACTAAAATGAGATGAAATTTTTTAGACAGATTGATTCAAAATTTCACATATTTTAGAAGGATCAAAACACATTTTATCCAACCAATTTATACATATTAGTCTTTTAAAAAGTCAATTGAGGTAATTTTTATGAAGTTAAAATTTATAAGTTGATATAAATTTATGAAAAATTACTTTATTTTGCTTGTTTTTCTTTTCTGATAAATGGTTTTAATTTCTGTAAAAAAATAAAATAATATAAATGTTTTTAATTAGAAAAGCTTATCCAAACGTGATTCTAATAACATCAAAAGAATAAGACGCTTGTCATAAGAAAGTAGGTTAAGAAAGTCAACTGACCACATTTTATGATTGGTTTGGTTCATCCATCAACTCACTTAGATAATAAAAAATTAAATTTAGTAAAAAATTAAATTAAATAAAATAGTATTTTAAGTGCATCGAACTAAAATGTGCTTTTTGAAGATTTCTCCGTATCTGTAGGAAATCAATTTTGGGTAACTAACTAACCTCTAATATCTTTAAATCATGGAAATATCTGGATTATGATCTTATCCTTACAGGCTTCTCCATTTTTCTTATTTACCTGAGAATTGGGATACTACTTTTTTAATAAAAAAATCCATGCATGTACAACATTTTATAAGGAGTTCCCGTTCCAAGTATGATCATCTAATCTTAATAAAAGTAGACTCTCTAACTCATTCCTTCTTACACACATTTTATTAATATTAGTTAAAATTTATTTAAAATTGCAAAATTATAAATGGAGCTCATTAAATATAAAATAGAATTTACGAATATTTTTTTTTAATAAAGTTTAACTAATAATGAAAATTTTATTTTTATTAGAGAGCGTGTTAACATTTCTCTCTTGCTGATACTCATATATGCACCTAAGAATATCAAAGTTCACCATCATAATTGAAAATTAACAAGGACAACAAGATAGAAGTAAGGCTGCCAAAAATTCAACATTCCATATTTCAGCCATTTTCAGGTAAGACCAAGTACGTTTATATTGAGATTTTAATTGGGAGATTTGAAATTAATAAAAAGAATCAGTCCAACCGAGATCCCACCACAACTTGCTAGTTAATTCAGATTGACGAGTTAATATATTGAGTTTAATTTTGATACTGTAGTTTTTTTTTTTTTTACATAATCACATGCATAATTAGAAATTATACCTTAAATATAATTTTAAAATAGTAATTATAAAATTCAAATTATATGACAATACTAGCACTTACTGCCCACCTCCAACACTTATTTATTTTGCCTTTTTTCTTCACTGCCTTATTTATTTTGCTTAGTCAATAGTCATAATGAAATAATAGTGCACGTACGAGTACCGTGGGAACGAGCTATGGTCTAATTGTGGTTTCCAGATCCATTGTCTCGGATTTCTACACCTAATTTAATAATGTAAGTAGGGGTGTTCATGGGTACGAGTCATTCGTGGATTCGAATTGATCCGAATCTATTCGAACAGTTTGGGTTTGGTCATTTATATATTTGGGTTAAAAGCAAACCGAACCGATCAAAACCGCTCATTTACGGATTAGGTCACAGGTTTAGATTTACAGATCCGTTGACCCGATGATTCGATCCGTGAATCCGTAATAATAATATAAAATTTATTATTTATTTATATATATATATATATTAAAATTAAAAAAATAATTTGACGATAAAAAAAGATGTGGTATTGTAAATGTGTGGGCTGAATGAAGCTCAATCCATAATCATCTCATCTTATCTTTGGGGTTTAGGTTTCTTTTTACCCTCTCATCCTTCTATGCGCTTCTGTTACCCTTTCATCTCATCTCCTTCTCTGCAACTGCATTAGAATCCCTTTGGGTTCGTACTTATCGTCTGGCTTTGGCTACCAATCATTTCGCTTGAGGCTTTTTTGTTTGCCATTGAAACTCCGTTGTGGTTAAGTGTGATTCTTTGTTGCTATATTGCGATCAATATTGAATAGTACCCAAACACTCATTAGATAGGTGATAAGGATGATGATTGGGATGATGAATTTAGAATGAAAATCAAGAAAAAACAGGGTGAGGTGCAAAAAAATGAGTTAAATAAGTATTTGGAGGATGATGTTGAAGATGAACACCCTGAGTTTGACATTTGAATTGGTGGAAATTGAAGACATTCAAATATTATATTCTTTCCTGTATGGCTAAAGATATATTGATAATTCCTGTATCTACTATATCATCTGAGTCTGCATTTAGTACAGATGGTAGAATTTTGGATTCATTTCGTAGTTTCTTGACTCCTACTCCTGTTGAAGCTCTCATTTGTGTCCAAAATTGGTTAGATCTACTAAGCAAAATGTTAATGACTTGCAAGTTGAAATAAGTGAAGCAGAAGAGATTGAATCATGTGTGTAATCCCTTATTTCATTCTTATATTTGTATAAAATATCAATTAATTTTTGTGCTAATGGGGTTGTGTTTAAATTTTGAGTTGTTTGATTTGGCTTTAAATATTGCTAATATTGGGTCTCCAAGTGTTGAAACTGCAAGTGTTCAAACTTCTTAATGTATTATTTTAAGGTATATTGTTATTTGTTTCACTTCTTTTTTTTTCATATTTTGTTTACCATGTTTATAATATTAATGAATCATATTTTGTTTATTGGTTTGTTTCAGCAAATCTGATTATAACAAAACTTGGTTCGTAAGAAATAGATTCAGACTATTATAATAAATCTTGTTAAAAAATCTTTTATTTTAATTTATATTATAAGTCTATTTTAGAATATTATGTTAATGATATTAAATGAATCAATTTTACTACTTTCATATATTTGATAATATTGTGCTAATTATATGAAATATTTGAAATAATCGTGATATAAAATAATAATTTTAAAAATAATTAAATGGATATTTGAAATAATCGTGATATAAAATAATAATTTTAAAAATAATTAAATGGATAAATCAATGATTCAAATCGGAATGAACCATTCATAAACTTATTAAGTTGGATTAAATTTTAATTTTTTTTTCTTCTAAAAACCAATCATACAGCCGAGAGACACCCCTAAATATACGTTCCATTCGGCTTCCTGATTGACTATTGTCAGTTTGTCACACTTTAATCTGTTATGTTATCAGATCCGCATAAATGCAGGACATGCTTTCGGGATCTTCAAAAATATCGGCACACATCTTTGAATGAATGAACGTGCATGTCTCCTAAGGGCAAAGGTTGTAAAGACGCAGAATAAAAAGAAAATATTTGTTGTTTAAAAAATAGATAAAAATCACAGTATTAGAAACAATTTTCTTTTTAAAAGTTATTCAATCATCATGCTTGCAATTATTAATTTAAAGGATTATGAGTATTATTTAAGAATAATACATTAAAAAATTTAGAGGGAGAATGTTATGGTTTCCAATAGTTATAATTCGTTTTAGTTAAATTAGTCAAATATCATATTTGTATATGAAAAATATTTGATGAACAACTATTATGTTATAATATACTTGGAGGAAAAAATATATAGATATATATATATATATATTATAAAATTTATGAAGCGCATCATTATTCTTTGCGTGTTGTGATGACTTGAAATTAAAAAATACATTTACTTTTTTCAAAGTACATTCTAATTCTCAATTTAATTAATACTTATATAAAATATTAATTTAGTTCTTTTCGTGCAATGGTTTTGAATATCCTATTCCTCTTGCTATGCTAAACTTGGAGAATTGCATGAAATTATTAATTATGGAAAAATGACAAGAGTCGGTAGATTGAATTAAAAATATTGATCAGTCACAGATACAAAAATTAAATATAATATTACTAATCCTTATACATTTTATTTAACTTAATTTCGCCCCAATTAATATTAATTTACTGTATCATATAATTCTGTCGACAGAGGGTGTTATAATTAAGTGCGTGTTAAGAAATAAATTAATTTAAAGAAATAATTTTTCAGAAATTTAAGAACCAAATAATAATTGTTTATCTGTAAATACTAAATTAAAAAAATCACATGGGAATTAAATTGCAAATCTGCTACGTATATAACGTAAGTTATATCCAGACTATTATTCTACAAACTTTCAACAGCTTGCACCGATCGACGTCAACACTTGCATATTGTACCAAAAGCATCAACTTACATGCATGCTCCTGCAAGTCGAACTTGAGATTCAAAAGATTTTTGTTTATAGAGTCATGCATTCAGAATCAGAGGTGACTCTTAATTAATCTGTTTTACATAATAAGTAAATAAAAAATAGTAAACACCGCGCATGCCTAATCTTCTCTTTTAAGTTGTGTATATACATAGAGAAATTAAGTATATAGTTTCTCAAAATTCCGCTAGTTGGTGGAGAAAGTAGTGCATGACTGAGGAAGCTGCGGTGACCCTGGAATAGCACCATTTCCATTGTTATTACCATCACTGCTTCTTGGTACTCCAATGATTGATGAGACTGCTGCCGCCAAAGCTGCAGTGAAGTTCGGATCCGAAGCAATGGCTGCACTCACCGTTTCGACCATCGACGACGAAGGTTGTCGTTGAAGAAGGGGCATTAATGCTGCCGGTGGAAGCTTCTGTTGGAAGAACAAGGGGTGCCCTAGTAGGTGGGGACCACGAGCTGCTGCATGCAGTGGAAGAGGGAACGTGGCGCCATGGCCTGCTGGTACTCGGTGCAGCTGCATGGCGTCGTTGGGGTTTTGGGTCAAGTCGAGAGTGATGGTTGGGAATGGAGCTGAAGCTGATAGGGTTGCCATTGAAGCATAGGGAATTGAAGAAGAAGAGTAATATCCTATAGAGTTTGTTAGCACTTCCTTGCTTGGGGCTGCTGAACCTGATAGCAGCATGGCTGCGGCTGCTGACGTGGTATTTGCCATGGCGGTGGCGGCCGGCGGCAGAGGGTGGTTGTGATTGCCTTCGTAGGTTGTTATCAACATTGCTTTGTCATCTGCACATCTTTGAACCTGTGTTGAATATATACCAGTACATATTTTTAGCAATATACACACAAATGAGTACGAAAAATGATTCTTTCACATCTCTCTAAGTGTCTAAGCCTTGACAAAGATAGCAAGAAAGAAAAGATAAATAATTCATTTGATTGATGATATAAAGTGATATGAAGAGAGGTGTTAATAAAGTACTAATTGTAATTTGTGAATGTCTAAAAATCATTGTCCAAGGAATATAATGTATGACATGAAGAAAAGTACCTGTTTTCGGACCGGGCATCCTACAGCCATAGTGCAGCGATAGTAAGCACGAGGGCAAGGGTTACCCTTGGCCATTTTTTGTCCATATTTCCTCCACTGACATCCATCGCTTATCTGAAAGGGCCATAGCATCGAACATTAATTTTTCATTCAATTACTGTGTGTTGTTGGACAAGATGCTAAAAATGGAATTTTTCTTATAGTATATGGTCTTGTCAATGTTGAAGACAAATATAATTAAAAATGGTTTTTTGACTTTGCTGCATCAAGATCTAGGTGATAAAAAACAATTTGGTTGAAACTTTGTCTAACATTCAGAAGATAACAGTCTCACTAATTTTTTGCATTCATGCATGAATATCTATTATTTGTGCATGATTCACGGACTAATATGTCAAGATATACTCTCACATTAAGTGTCTTACATTAGGGACCAATTTGTTTAAATTATAAATTATTTTGATTGTTACTTATGTTTATATACAATCACGTAGGGTTTGGTTCAAATAATGAGAGGTTCTTCCTAATGCCCCATCACAAGATTTTCATTTTTATTTTGATAAGTGGGATTGAAGTGGAGCTCAAAGAGAAGCTATAGGCAGATGACAGATGGATGGCTATTATGTGTTATGCATTTGTGGAAATTTTTTTCCAAACCACGGAAAGATAAGGAGATTAGGGGATTAGTTTCGCAATGTGCAAGAACATCGAATGTATCAGCAATTGACCAATGCATGGAAGCTGTGAAGATGAAGAATGATTAGTCTTTGATGGATTAACCGCAATTTTCTCTTAAATTTTATTTTGAAAAACAAATTATTTTCTTAGTTTGATCTTTTTCTGAATTTCTACTGTAACAATTTTATGTTCTATATAGGATATAATCATGGATGTTAATCCATAAAAAGATCAATATTTTAAAAAAAGTCCCACTATAATTTAGTCCAAATTAAAAATTGTTGGCTGACATGAAAAGTCTCTCGGAACACAGTGAACTTGTCATGCCAACCTTCACACATCACATATGCACTCAATGTTAACAAACATAACTTAACAATTGAACTAAATTATTAATACATTTATATTTTTTGGATTAAATTAATCATTTTCATAATTAAGAAACAAAATTATCATGTGCAAACTATAGGAACGAAAGTGAATATTCTATATCTTAAAGATGTTATAAGATTTGGTGGTGAACGAGAAAATAGTTTGTGTGTGTTGGAATCTTTCTAACAATAAAAAATTTAATTAATAACTAACTTATGTTTAATATCTTAAAATTAATAAAAGTTATTTACTATTTTCTTTATTTAATAAATAAAAGTTCAATATCAAATAAATAATATATATGTTGAAATTCTAAAAGTTGTTATGTTATATTAATGATAATTCTTTTTTGGTTAGTAATAATTTTTTTTATTTGTAAAAATCTAAGATAAATATGAAAAATTTGTAATAACTTACACAGTTTATTAACTGTGGGTTAGACTCTTTCGATGTTGATTGTTACGACTGTAAAAACTTTTACAAACAAGTGTCAATGTGTCTATTAAACTTTTGCGCTCTCAAAGTAAAAACTATGATTTAGAATTGCAGGATCTTTTGTTAATTAACTAGCTAAAATTGAGTATGCAGTGTTTATAAAATGAAAGGAAAATAATTACCATGGGAGCTTCTGATCTAGCACGGACGGAAACCCTGGCTTTTCTGAGAGGAATCTGATCTGCAGGAAGTTGTTCTGAAGTTTTGGGTTGTTCTTCTAACTTGGATGATCCCCAACTCTGTGAAGAGGACCGGTCAAGAACATCTTCTGCAGCATCAGGACAAGCCTGCTTTCCAAGATTCAGTTTAGTCAATTGAGGGTCGTCATCATGATCATGTATTTTTGGCATTACCTCCGCGTTGTTTGAACGATAAACCGATACATCTTGATCAGTCTTTTCATCCGAAACCGATACATTATTGACCACGTCTAACTTCGTGCTTGCTCCTGGGTCCACAATTTTTGTTTCCACATTCTGTTCCACAAGTATCAGTTCAGTACTATGGACATAGATTTTTAACTGTCGGTACAAGTACGTGTGTGCATGAATTTTGACAGTTATGTGTTAAAGTACTATGCACATGAATTTTGCAAAATGTGCAGTTATCTCCGAGTGCAATATATCTATCGGCAGCTAGATAAGATTTTTGTTCCCATATGCTAGGGTCAAGTCAATTTTATCTAGAAGTACTTGTTAGTATTAATTGTCGCTTAGTTGAAATGGGTATTTCATAGAGTCTGAACAGTGAACGTGCTTTCAAAGGGGGAAAAATAATTAGATTTGTTAAGGGTTATTTTCATGACATTAATTAAATAAATTTTAAAAAAGTAGAAAATATTGTATAAAAATAAATTAGAAATAAAAAATTTAAATGTTGAATATATTTTGTAACTGTTTGGAATTGAAAAAAAAAACTCATCATAATTTGTTTGAAAGAATATAATTTTTTTTTATATATGCTAAGTAGAATGAGTTTGAAAAACGGCATGAATGAAAATAGCACGCTTTCTAATTTAAGTGAGGCACGCTACCCAGTTTCTTCACTGACTAATATATATAGCAAACACACAGACACATAACAACCAAATCATTTCATAATACTTGAATAAAAATTAAAATAAAAACGAATTTTTAATCAACACAGCAGGAAAATTTATCCGATCAGCACGGTGATAAAAATATATCCTTAATTTAGGTTATGCTTGTGAGGATGAAATGGTTTTTCATTTCAAGGCATATAATTAAAAGTTGGAAATTTATACATATAAACTCGCCTTAGGAAGCTTTTGATTTTGCAAGGCGATGAACAACTGAGCTTGTAGTTGGGTATAGCTTTTGGTTATCTGGTCCAGCATACTTCTTAACTTGCTATTCTCTTCTTGTAGTCTCCGCAATTGGTTTTCAAGAGAACTCAGCTGATAACAAAACAAAAGTTAAAAATTAATAAATAAATAAATAAATTCGGCCAACACATATAATAATTACATACCATATACAAACCTCAGTTTCAGGATTTTCAATATTTTCTGCTTTTGTCACTCCAGCACTTGCACAAGTTAAATTCAGTCCAGTCTGCATATATACGCAAAGATCAAAATAAATTTATTGAAAATTCGCTTGCATTAAGTACACAGTGATGCAGAATTTGACAAATCCATGTCTAAAACCTCACGTTTACATGGTGATCAGTGGCCCGTGTTGGTGATCCATCGCCGGTGATGCTTCCATGGCGATCATGAGTGTCATGTTGATCATCACGGTTCTGATTATCATCATTGGTATCACTGCTACTACAGTTATTTTTATGATCACGTGCCGATGAAGTTGAGAAGAAATCCATTTCTTTGACAGCAGGAGGATCTGTGTGATCTATACTATGGCTGAGGAAGTGGCCGGAGCTTAAGAAGGTCAATTCACGGTGGTGTCGGTTGTCCATGTATGTATTGAGTGAGATGCAGATGCAGAGAGAGAATAGGTAGAAGAAATAAAGTGGTAGTTTATGTTGGCATTCAACGCAATGGGTTTAAATGTTGCATATATTGCATTGCACCCCCTTCCTCCTTGGACCTTGAGCTAGGTGTCCCACAATAAATTAAAAATGGAAAAAAAAGGTAATGTTAGTAAGAGGTCCACGGAAAAGGTTCAACGGTGAGAGCTGGGATTGACATTAACTGAGGAGGGACTCAACTTTCATTTCAATTATCTTTGAGTGTAATTATTTTTTCACTAAAATATTTTGAATTATCTATTTTTCTCTCTCCTATGCATATTCAACAATATTATGAATAAGTTTTTAAATAAAGGATAAATTTTTAAAAATATTATAATTATAGATAAATTTAATGTTAATAATTAATTTAATTAATTTTTTTATAAGTATAACTGAACATACTAGTTCTAAACAATATTGTTAAAACTTTTATCAGACAAAAATTTATCTTGTTATTATCATATATGAAAAGGGTTTAAATCTATTTTGAATTTTTGTAATTTAATATTTTTTATTTTTGTAAAATTATTAATTATTTTTAATCCTTAAACATCATAAGAACAAAAAATAAAAAAATTATTTACCAATCACTAAAAATAAAAATATAATTTTAAAAATTAAAAATAAAAGACACTAAATTACAAAAAATAAAAAGATATTTAAGCAAATGAAAAAAAAAATGGGAGCCAATGAACAATGGGAAAGAAAACGGTGAAAAGTGAAAACAAATTTTTATGGCGATTTGGGAACGGCGTTAAGAAAAACGGGGTTAGGGATCGAGAAAGCTTATGGTCGGGCAACCCATCCACGTGGGGTAGTCCCATAAGGTCAACCCAGTTGACGGCACGGCTCTCTCTATCGGATGGTAGTTGGCGTGAGTGGGGCCCACAGGATTGGAAAACCTAATCCCACTGACTTTGAAGGCAACGACGACGTCATTGGGATCAACCGTCCATGTTAATCGAGGTTTATTGAAGACCCAACCTTGTAATCCTTCCTCATTTTTTTGGGACAATCTTGTATTCCTTTCTTAATTTTAAGGACACACGGAATTTACATGTAGATTTGAAGTATTTTTTTATGTTCTTTATAATTAGGTTTGGAGTTTTACTTTTGTAACATTTACTATAGTAAAGATTTATATTAAAGGTCCCGATCCACATAAGCTATTGATATGAAAAGAAAAACATTAAATACCTAAAAAATTATATTTAAGTTTTGTTCGTTCTTCTATCAATATAAAGTAGAGGAAAAATATAAGCCAAAGAAAAGGATAAAGATAAACATACACTTCATTTTAAGGTGGATTGAAGAAGAAAAAAGATAGAAAAAAAAGGAAAAAAAAAAAAGGATAAGCTACATTAATATTTTTTGACGTTTTGTCAAGTATCTCTCAATATCTCTTTTTTAATGTTTAAAAAAATATTACAATTATACTCTTTATAGGTTATACTAATCATCTTAATTATTTGATAAAGGTCATAATTTGTACCACATGGAAAATAGAAAGTTGTGATCAATCTTTTAATGAATATTAGGAAATGTGAATGTAATTTATTATTAGAGAGAGAAAATCATTACAAGTAAAATACAAATTAGTGACAATCACTTAGCATTGTCTTCTTTATTTTCAATTCTAGGAGACTTTAAAGAATGAGTCTCGATATTTAACAATTCAACATTAGGAGTAAACAATGGCAAAAACTCATTATTTTTTCTCTTAAAATAAGCACCAATGGTAGTAGCATCCTTTCCCGTATTTTTTTGCGCGTTAATCACAAATAATATCAAGTATCAATGGAAATCGCGTAAAGTAAATCACTGTTACATTTTGAATGAGATGCACACAGCACATTGCACAACATTAACAACCGAAACAGTAGTTTATTTTTTTTTATTTTGTTTCAGATTTAACAAAAACTGGTTCAGCCCAACATGGTGGGGGTGCATGTGTAAAAACAAGGGGCACAAATAACAATTTATTTTATTTTAGAAGAATAACAACATAAAAGAGAAAGAGAAAAAGAGGGAAAAAGAAAGGAATGAAGGGATACCTTAAACTCTTCTCTTTCACTTGTTCATCAAATGTCTGTTCTCTAGGGATTTGTGTTTTCTTTTTCTCCTTTGTGTCCAGACCTCTTCCTTTTATAGTGTTCTTTCTCCCTCTTTCTCTTTATTCATTTCCTTTTTATTATTATTTTTTTCGTTTTATCATCTTTCTTTTCTTTTTTTCTTTTTCTATTATCTTTCTTTCCCAATTTATTATTATTACATTTTCTTTCCTTTTTTATATATTTTTTCCTCTTTTATGTTTTATTTCCTTTTTATTGTTTTAATATTTTTTCTTTTTCTTTTCTTTTTTGACTATGTTTTCTTTATTTTTTTTCTTTCCCCTTTTACTTTTTTGAATATTTTTTCTTTCATTTTTATTTTTTTATTAATTTTTTAGGGGGGGCTGTTATGGTGGGGTTACCATTATCCTTTTTGTGGTAACGAATATGTGTTTCTAAGAAAAGTAATTTGTCCATTTTTTCGGGATCTCGAAAGGACGTGGAAACATATAAGAACTCTTGAATTGAAATGGAAAAATAGATGTAACTCCAATTACTTCATCCATTGACCCAAATAGTTCATGGGAGAAAATTGAGTTATTTGGGCCCTGGAGGATTGACGGGTCGAACAACTAGTTTTCGGATACGAGATATCCACCCGGAGCTCATATGAGAGTTGGTTTAACTGCCCTGACTATGGCGGCCTACCCTAACCCCCCTAGTTCCGCCTCTAGTGTTGAACTAATATATGTTTTTTGTTAATTCAGTTATTTTGGCAACTTTTTCCTTGTTCTTTTTCCGTTGTTCCATTAGGTGAACCGGTGTTGATATTAAATCACATTCATAACTTATTATCATCTCAAGGTTGGAAGATGATAAGTATGCCCCTTGAAGCATAAATATTTGTTCTTTTTGAGCATTTTTCATTTGATACTCTTGTCCATTTAAGTTTATCTTTGAATAAATGTCACACATGCTCAAATTTATATTACTCACCTTCATCTTGGAAATAAATATTTTAACAAAAGAAAAAGAACAATGCAATACTTTCATCATCTCAAGGAATGATAATGTAAGAATAATTTGATGGTGATTAAGCAAAACAAGAATTGTAAACTCGAATTTGTCAAGAAAGATGAGTATATATTTTAATATAAAAGAAAAAGACAATGTAAAACTCACATATCTCAAATTAGGAGAATATAATTTTCCTTTTATGATAAGCTAATTTAAATTTAGATGAAATTTATATACAGTATTTCATATTATTGTCATCAACTTCTCAAATTAAATAATGACACGCCAAAATCTTTAATGCTGTTTTTTTTTTTTTTTTTTTTTCGTTCAGTATATGACAGATGTTTTTTTTAGTTGATGCAGATCTTGTAAGTAGAGGCAAAAACCACCGGATGCCTGCTGCTCGACGAGGATCACATTCAAACATTAAAATATAAATTAGTCTCACTTTAATTAGTCAATGACTTAATGGTTCTGGAATCTGGATGTGCCATTTGATTTGATATGAATATCTGTCTGGCTTTTCTTTGGACTTTCTTCTCCTCGTGGAGTAGTAAATAATCATATAGAAAAACCAAGTATGTTCAACGATCGCAGAGGTTCTATTGTCATTACCCCACAAAAGAAATTAAGCCATATTTCTCTTTCCATGTGAATAAGATGTGCAAGCTTTATTAATATCTTCAAGTCAATGCCAGGTTACAGAAATTTCTATTAAATTCCTCTTTCTTTGTAGATAAGTTAGACAGAGTTGGCTCTCCATAGACTAGAAGTGAATGTACAACTTGTTATCATGCACATCGTGGTTCCCAGCTAGCAGCTGGTTCATTTATTTTCTAGGAACATGTATTTAGTGTTAGAGCTATAAGTTGAAGCAGTGGTATTTTATGGGCTTGCATGCCCTAGCTAGAAATTAATATAATTTCCTTGTATTGATTTGCCGATTAATTAAATAAATAATTATTGAAAACTGAAGCTGAAAAATGTACCCCTGTTTTTTTTCTTACCTTATCTCTCAAATAATAATTTAACCATAAGGTTATTTTTCTTATTCGAGAAATAAGGCAACACATCTTGATTAAACATTAAAAAGCATTTTGATTATTTTCTTATTACAAAGTTTGAGTATACACTCTTTCTCCTTGTCTCTTCCTAATTTATGATGAGGGATTGAGTGTGATGTTACAAGAAGCACATGAGAGAAATTAGGCCATACAATACAAGGAGCATTTGGGTCTACCAACAAACGGTGGGTACAAACAAAAATAATCCATTTCAACATGTAAATTAAAAGAGAGTTTATATATGGAAAATGATGCGACGATGGAGAGAAAATTATTATCTAAGGAAGGGAAGGAAATCTTGTTAATTAAACGCAGTGTCCCTTGCTATTCCTACTTACATGATGGGGTGTTTTAGTCTTTCCAAATCTTTCTGTTATGAGATGAATCAACTTATGGCCCAATTTTGGTGGGGTCAAAACCTTGAAAATGCATATCGTAAAAGCCTCCCCTCCATCATTTGCAGTTTAATTACCTTGTTCCTTTAGAGGGCAAAAGATTCCTAGGGTTGGCGATCGATTTGGAGGATAAGGAGCTTTCACTGTTAAATCTGCTTTATTTTGTTGGTATCAATTAGCTAGAAACAATTTTGTTTGAATCTAGAGATATAGATCATTATGAAAAAAAAAAATCTCCTTTCAAACATTGAAATTGAAAATCTGCTTTAAAATATTATTAACTAATTTTTATATATTTTTTAATTTATAAAAAAATTAATAACACTTAATTATATATAGGACGGATCCAGAAACCTATTAAAGAGGATTAAATTTTTTTCTTCCTTTGTAATTTTGTTAAATGTCTAACTTTTATAAATAATTTTTTTTTAATTTGTTGTAGTATTTCTTTCTTCCGTGCCTGTCCAGTCTCCATCAGTCCTTGTATATATATTATTGGAGATCGATTGGTATGGATCATGTTAATCTTAAAAAATTTGAATCATCTAATAATTTCTCATAAATTTGAATCACCTAATAATTTCTCGTAAAGATAAATGTTACACAGCTTTATGATCGAATGGCAAAGCTGGAATTGGTGAACTGGAGTGCTAAAGAATATCGAGGACGGGTCTTTTTTGGTAGCTTGGGGAAATAATAAAATGTTTTGGAATTACTAGCAGACATATTGGAAACACTTGCAGTTCGTGAAGGGCCGGTAAAGTTGCAGTTGCTGCAGGACCGGGGTTATCAAAAGGTGCATATTGAAAGTGATCCTCATGCAGTAGCAGTCAGTCATGCTTCAAAAGAATATTCAAAACAAACAAAACCTCTTTTCTCATGTTGGCATCACTATTATTGATGACATATTAGTTGGAGCTTACTAAGAGTTCCCCAGAATGTGGTTTTAGTTTGAGTCCTAGAGATGCTAACAAATGTTCATTGTTCTCGTACGTATCATGGTGGACGCTGGAGTGAGAACAAAAACGTGGACCATCTTATGCTTTGGATATGGATACCCCTCCCGACTCTATTGTAACTTTGGTATTTTCTCGAGTCTTCACTCTTCAATATATTTCTTTTTTACATAAGAAATTTATAATTACTGCGTAACCTCTATATTTGAATTTTGATTACTCAGATAAGATTTAATAGTCAAAATTTACTTGTTTTTTACTCTCAAATAAAAGTGGTCTTGGTATTTGTTACTAAGCTAAAATTGAAACTAAACGATTCTTTTAGTTTCAATATATCGGATAGTGAGAGTTTTTCCTTCTCAGAATCGAAAGGCAAAAAAGAGTTAATAGATTCTAGTTAGGGTCGGCGAATGTGGGAACAGATACGAAGGCGAAGTCAAATTAAACAAACGCCACACTTCAATTAATGCATGACCGATTGCACCCACACGCACTCAGAAACACAGTGATAAAAAATGTGTTTGAGAAATAAATTTATTTCATCAGTTTATACTAACTTGTAAGCTACTTTAATTAACTTTTTAATCTGTAAGTTTTTAATTATTATTTTCTATCATTAAATACATTTATTTTATTCTTTTTTTAAATCATTTCCACATTATTTTTTCGTTCTTTCTCAGCCTTGTTTATTATTATTTTAATTATTATACTTTTTTCACTTTTTTTGGTTATATTTAGATAGTATTATTTATTTCTATATTCTTTTTTTTTATCAAATTTTAATCCTTAAAAATTAATTAGATTTAAATTAATTAAAATATAATTATAATTACCTACAGACATAATTTTTTATAATTAAATTAAAAAATTCTATAAAGAATTGTACCCTTTGAAACATGAACGCATTAGTGACTTTTAAGGATTGTGTACATGTTTGGAGTAAAATTTGTAAAACTTTAAGTTGGAATCAAACTTAAGTTTACAAACTTAAGTAAAATTTTCGTGTACAAAGTATTTTTAGGAATAATTAAACATGCTATTAAAGTAAGTTTTTTTTTTTTTTTCTTTTTCAAATTGAGTTTGAAGTTCTCCGAACGGAAAATCAAACATAGTCTATATACCTTCTAGGATGCAACACGATGGACCATCTCATGCCAGGTCATAGACTAACTATGCCCTGAAGAACTTGAATCATCTATATCCATTAAATAGTATCGTTTAAGGAAAATTGAACTACGAAATCAATTGAACCATAAATAAAGGATGAGGTTTTCACTTGAACAATTTTCCTCAACAAATCAAACGTCATTTGAGGTAAGGGACAAACTCTTGATGAACAACTAAAGTCTGTTCATCCAGGACATAACCACCTCTCCCTTTTTATAATATGTCATTGTATAGGAAGACTTGTCTTCATTCATCCGTATCAAAAGAATTTCTTCGTAAGTCAAGGTCTCTAAAAAGTTTGTAAGAACAAAGTTATCTAAATACATCTTAATTCTCATATCATTTTATGTTTATCAATTACTGTAATTTAAAAATTACTTTATTAAATAATTCTAATTTAATAAATTAGTTTATAAACTTCCAATTTAATAGTAAGTAATAACAGGAAAAATTTTAAGTTAATTTTTCAGTTAGCTTTATCAAATATAAATTAAAAAGAATGAAAAGACAAAAAGAGAAAATGAGTAGTTCTATTGTATGATTTTCTCGGAAGGGTTAAATAACATAGCCGCAAATATAGGGCTGAGATCCCCACCCAATACTCCAACTTTAATTACCCGCACGTTCAATCCAAAAGCGTCGAAGTCCAAACCCAAACTTCACGTGTATGTGAGTCTATTCCCTTCCTTGTTAATTCACGCTTCCATTATTATAATAGAGTAATAGACGCTCTTAATCTCTTGTTATTAAGCATTAGGTTTAGTACTAGCACCGCAAATAATTCAAGACAATGTTAATTTCTCAGTTAGTTGGCTTTTCTTTTCCTTGTACATTAAGAATTTGGCTCCTCTAAATTAATAAATAATTTAATTGGTATCTCAAAAGAAATTTTTTATATACAAAGGTTGATTTGACTTCATTCTCTAAGGGATTATCTATATGCATATAAAACTTGGCTTTTCTATAGGCTTAATCCAATATAAAGAAAACCTTTTAACTTGAATTTGTCTAAGGGATTTTGATGCTATAAATTGACAGATTTATTTTTAATTTTTTTTGTTTATTAATTTATTAATGAAAATTAAATTAATTATATACACATATATGTGTGTATTGTAATATTATCACTTATATCATTATTAGTTGAAATTGCTCACTTTTCTGAGCCAAAGATCAATCCTTATACAAACCTGATGTCAACATACGCATGCATGGCGTGGATCGATCTCTGAATGGGGGACGAAAGATAAAAGAAAAGAAAAAAAATCAACAAATTGAAAATGGTCTTTCATCATTTAAGTTTGTCAACTAGTTTTGTTTTATTACCACCAATATTTTGTATTCAGATAATTGCCTCGTTCTACTGTTGCTTAAATGGGTTTAACTTTTAAGGGTCTTGTTTCCTCCACTCCATTGTATTATTATTGTAAACATAACAGTACTCAGATAAAATTACGAGGTAGTTTTTTGGTAAAAATTACGAGGTAGTGTAACTTTCAATTGTGTGCAACCCTGCAAAGGGTTTTAGTAACTAAGTACATATAAAAATAAAATATTTTTGTTCTTCTAAAAAATTTTAAGTTCGATTTTAGTCTTTTCTATAAAACTGTTTGTTTTTTGCCTCTCAACTTTGAAATACATAATTTTTTATCTTCAAAATGTTATCTAAACCGTTTCTCATCCTTCTATAAAGTGTTGTCTTAACTATTTTGATGGAAAAAATGATGTATTTTAAAATTAGGAAATGAAAAATGGAAAAAAAATTTAGAGAGATTAAAATTAAACTTTAAAATGTTTTAAAATAACCAAAATCATATTTTACCTTCTAAAAGAGAGTGAAATATTCAACTGAACAAAACATATGGAAAAACTAGTCAATAAAAGATAAAAATTGAAGGCAACTAAATAAATAAAAGACACTTGGGTCAAATTATGAAATTACGGGTACAAAAAATAATATTACTAAATACATCTTCATATTTTTCATAAAGTTTGGGGTGCATCTGCACTCTGAGTCACTGAGTCCTAATAATAATAATAATAATAATAATAATAAATGTGCGAGATTATAAAAAGTTAATTGATAAGACAAAATATAGATTAGCAAAAATATACAGCGAGACATCACGTACTATGAGTAGTTGTAATCTGAATTCTTAGAAGCTAGAACCATCTTGATGATCATAAAATATCGACAAAGAGATGCTTTTCATTGTACTTAAAATATAAGTTTAATTAATCAACCACTTTTATCATTTTCTGCCCATTTTTTTTCTATCTTGTTTCGCTTTATAGCAAATAGCTAGGGTGGCGACTTTTTAACCTAAAAGTCACGGTTCGCGTTGGACCAAGTTATGGGTGTTGTGATCATAGAGAGGCCAACGCATGTAAAGAATTTGGAAAAGGTAGCGACCTCATATCATATATATCCCGACGAGAAGAGAAAGGGGAAAAGCTCAGAGGGTAGTCCCCAATTTTCAACAATGCGCGTAGACTAATCTTTTTTTTCCCTTTCAAAGGTGACATCTTTGTTTTGAATACTCCATTGTCCGATTGCTTTATTGTAAGCATTCACTAGAAGAAAATGAAGAGCATGACTATATACTATATATATCAACGAACTTAATTACCCACCCTCCCTCTATTATGATCCTGCCTTCAATATAATCTTACACACACCCACATATACCTTAATTACCATGCCGATTTTTACAAGCCAATGAAGTCATATAGCTGACTATTTAAAATATTTCTACATATATAGCTCTTGTTTCAGATAATATATAATTACAATTGAGAATAACATGTTTTTAAGCTTTACATTGATATAGATATATATACATAAGAATTCAGACACACTTGAGAATTTCAGTCAAACCGTCATTCACTGATATATATACTTAAGTAACTAGTTACTTATTCAACGAATATAATTAAACATGAAGCTCCTCCGGCCTATTGCTTTCTAATTTTAATGTTTGGTTAACTCAAACTATCATTTTACTTGGTAAATGTTATTGAAAGACTAATTTATCAACACCTTTAACACTAAAGAACAAATCCTTTTTTCAAATTATGGCTAATGCAGTACAGATTAATTTTTTTTTATTATTTTCCCCACATACAAATATACTGGAGTTTAATAAAAATGTAACAGTATTACCAGTATTCATAATAAAATTGTAACTTTAAAACTTTTTTTTATATACCTAAATATCCGTTTTTTTATCCATCTAAATATCATAATCAATTTCCTGATTTTGATCTCACTTTTTTTTGTTAAAATTATAATTTA
>PYAF01004467.1:1016587-1036965 GCA_007407185.1 Glycine tomentella
TTCTATCAAAATATAATTAAGTTTTTAAATTTCAAAAAATAGGTAAAAACAAAGGTCATATCAGGCATAAAAAATATTTTAAAAATAAAAGGTCTTTCAGATGAAAACAATTTCAAAATAAATAGAAAAAGTAAATATGAAAGTGTTTAAACATTTTTTTTCATAGTAAATATAAAAGTAAATAAAAAAATATACACAATTTGGTAAAAGTTAAAAAGATAATTGAATAAAAAAATAATAAGCGTATTGTATAATATTAGAAGATAGATGGTTAAATGTAAAAAAAAAAAAAAGTCCAAAATAATATACAAAACATTAAATTGTGATAACAAGAATTTTAAAAGGCTTCAAAAATTATAAAATATAAAATATGTAAAATCATTTGTAAAAATTGCTATACTAAGAACAACCAATGTTTACAATAAAATCATTCAAAATAGAAAAAATAGTATCAATAAGTTTTAAAAAAATAAGGTTGAGACTTGAGACAAATAATATAGGCGTATGCGTAATAAGGTTGTGACGATAAATAGAGTAGGCATTCGTAAGCGTTACAAGGTGTGATGATACGATCAGATTTCTCATTCTCTGCAAAAACATAAGAAGAATCATATATCAAATTTACAATGAACTAAACAAAAGAAAAACCAAATTAAAAATTCAATATCTTAGAAGAAGATAAAACATATAACAAAAGTTTTCTTCGGTTATCGAAAGATAATGC
The DNA here is from genome assembly GCA_007407185.1 of Glycine tomentella. Taxonomy (NCBI): domain Eukaryota; kingdom Viridiplantae; phylum Streptophyta; class Magnoliopsida; order Fabales; family Fabaceae; genus Glycine; species Glycine tomentella. Next base: position 1,017,312 of record PYAF01004467.1, read on the forward strand.
AGAATAGTGAACTTAGTAAACAAGAAATTAAGAATGTGATATATGTGCATACTTTTGGAGGCATACTCAAAGTGGCTCCAAGTGTTTTAGCAATTGTTGTAACCAAATCACTTCACTTGCTACTGAGGATAAGGCATGATACTTTGACTCGGCTGAGGATTTTGAAACAGTGCCTTGTTTGACAGATTTCCAGGAAATCAAAGAGTCTCCAAGGAAAACACAAAAACCAGTTGTGGATTTTCTAGTATCCAATCAACTCCCCCAGTCTGTATCAGCATAGGCTGACAAGTGTAGCTTGTTATTTTCAGGGAAGAAGAGACCTTGACCTGGAGTGGATTTCAAATACTACAGCAAGTGATGAACTGCATTTAAATGAGTAGACAAAGGATGCTTCATATGTTGACTAAGCTTGTGCACAACAAAAGTAATATTTGGCCTAGATATAGTTAGATACATAAGCCTGCGAATCATTCTTCTGTATAATGAAGGATCCTCAATAGGATCACCATCAGTTAGACTGATTTGGATCCATAGGTAGAGTTGCAGGTTTGCTACCTAAGAATCCAGTATCATCAAGCAAGGATAAAGTGTATTTTCTCTGAATTAAGGAGATTCATTTGCTGGATTTAGCAATTTCCAAGCCTAAAAAATATTTGAGAGAACCAAGAACCTTAAATTGGAACAAGGATTGTAACTAAACCTGTATGAGTAACACAAGCAGAATTTGGTCCAGCCAGGATGATATCATCCATATACACCAGTATAATAACCAAGGATGAGCTAGATCCACGTGTGAACAATGAATGGTCATTTTTAGACTGTGTAAAACCATGCTGAAGCAAGGTAGATGGAAATTTGCAGAACCATTGTCTTGAGGTTTGCCTAAGACCATACAAAGACTTATTGAGTTTGCAAACTAGACCCTTAGTACTGGTTTTATAACCCTGAGATAAATCCATCTAAACTTCAAACAATTGTCCATTTAGGAATGCATTATTAATGTCTAACTGCTGTAAACACCGATTTTTAGCAGCAACTACGACCAATAGGACTCTTACAGATGTAAGTTTGACTACTGGTGAGAAAGTATCTGAGAAGTCAATCCCAGCTTTCTGTGTGTGGCCCTTGGCTACTAGTCGAGCCTTGTATCTATCCACTGAACCATCTACCTTGTATTTCAGTTTGAACACCCATCTGCAACCTATGCAGTGCTTGCCATCAGGCAAAGGAACTAAAGACCAAGTGTTATTATTTTCTAAAAGCCTTAATTTCCTGAGCCATGGCTTCTCTCCACTCAAGAAAAGGAACTACTTGGTGATAAAACTGAGGCTCATATGTGGTAGAAATCTGATTGATAAAAGCCTTTCCTCAAAGGAACTATTGGCACAGAGGTTCCACTGATATGAGCAGTGGATGCAGATTCAACAATAATTGTTGGTGGTGAAGTATTCACAACATCTGAAGCAGGAGGATCTCAGGATGAATTGTCAGCAACAGGTAAAGGAATAACCATGTCATCAACAAAATGTGAATATCTTGAGTAGGTGTTACTGCCTGGAAAGGAAAAACCGTTTCATGAAAAACCACATCTTTAGAAACAAAGAATTGTTTAGTTTCCAGATTATACAACTTGTAACCCTTATAACCTGTTGGGTAACCAACAAAGACTGATGGAATAGCCCGAGGAGTGAACTTGTTCCTAGTAGATGACAATATTGTTGCATATGCCAGTCATCCAAAGGATCTTAAAGAGTGATAATCTGGCTAGGAATCAAAAAGCACTTGATATGGAGACAGCTGTTGTAAAACAGGAGAAGGAACTCTGTTGACAAGGAAAGCAGCAGTGGAGACACATTCTCCCCAAAATTTGTATTGGATATTTGGACTGAAAAAATAAGGCCCTAGCCACATCCAATAGATGTTGATGTTTTCTTTCCACCACTGAATTTTGTTGAGGTCCCTCCACACAAGAAAATTGATGAAGAGTTCTCTGTTCTGCTAGAAATTCAGTAAGAGCAAGCTCTTTTGCATTATCAGACCTGAGACACTTAATAGTGGCTCCAAATTGAGTCTTAACCATCTGAAAAAAATTGTTTAATGGAACTAGCAGCCTCAGACTTGTGTGTGAGTAAAAATATCCAAGTAAAACGGCTACAATAGAACTCATGAAATTACCACAAGGAGGACACCTTATTACATAGAAACAAATTAATCAAATCAATAGAAGAATTTACACACTTTGAAATTATAAAAGTAAAACGGCCACATAAAAAAATTCCAGAATAAACATGAATAATATGGAAGCAGAAATTAGTGGTCAATAATGTCAACGGTTAATACAATAAAATATATTAAAAAGAGATAGATGCAAAAGGGCATCCATTCCCCTGTGTAACCAACAAGAGATCATTGCAGATTAGTTTTCCAAAGAAACTAATATCTTAGCACACCTTAAGCTACAGTAACACGAGAGAGACAATAGTGAAGCCTGGACCTTGATTTCTTGCCAATGGCAGTGTAGAAAGAGACCAGTGATTTTTTTTACTAGGGAGCGTTTGGTAAGGAAAAAAAAATTGTTTCTGAAAATCATAAATTGAAAAACTTAAGTTTTCCATGTTTAATATCAATTTTAAAAACTAAAATTATTTGAAAATGATGTTTTCTGAAAATATTTTTTATTCAATTTCTAAAAATAAAAATCGGTGGAAGGGATGAGAAAATATTATTTTTTACTTAATTTTTCTTTTATTACATTAAAATATTATTTTATTCTTTATTAAATATTTAATATGGTAAAAATATTAAATAAGTATTTAATTCCTAAAAAATTTAACTTAAATTTAAATAAATAATCAAATAAATTTTATTCATTACCAAAAACCTAATTTTCGAAACTCATAATTTCGAGATATAAAAAAAGAAATTCATTTATCAAACGCCTGGTTAGTTCCAAACAAACCAGCTTCTTTTTCGCGCACACTGCACACACAAACACAGTGATTTATGCCTTTTAATTACAACATTGCGTGTTTTTGTTTTTAAAACAACACTCTAACGGTCTCAAAAAACCAACGCCAAATATTTTATTTTATTTATATATTTTTTATATGTCTTATATATTAATTATAGTTTAAATTGCAAATGAAAATAAGATTTGTTTTATCTTATTAAACTTTGAAATAAAGTGATTTAGATAAAGCTATACAAACCAAAAAGTTTAAAAAAATACTAGAGACTAAAATCAAAATTTTTAAAATTATAAGAAAAAATATATAAATAAAATAAACTCATTAATACACATGAATAATGTATCATGCAATATAAAACTGAAAATAATTTGATTTTAATAAATATAGTCATATAAATTTTAAATTACAATAACATATATTTTTTTAGAAATGAGTTAAAAATAATAATAAGATAAATAAAAGTGTTGAATTATTTTTGTGCAGTACCTTCCAATCAATAAAAACAAAAAAATAAATTGGAAAAATACTTATCTAACGCAAATCTATTCATTTTAGTCGTTTATTTTTTTAATATTTTTTAAACCTTTGTTTAACATGACATTCTAGAGTAAAGGAAATTAAAATTCTTCTTTTTCTAATTTGATATTAACATAAAAATGAAAAATAAGATATTAAAGGCATCTTTCTATTATTTAAAAAAAAGATAATCATGATTTATAATTATTAAAAATAAAAAAATTCAAAACTCAAACATATTTGTTTTCCCTATCTAAAAAGCATTTTTGTACGGTAGCACTTGTTTTTCATTTTTAGATTTTTTTTCATTATTTAGCTTATTTATTTTATTGATTGGAAGGTAATAAAAATAATTCAACATTTTTATTTAGTTTCTCATGATATTACATTAAATATGATGAATATTTTTTATTTTATATTTTTTCTTTGTAATAATATTTTTCTTCAAAAATTATGAAAATATTGTATTGTAATAAATTCATATTTGATGCAACCCAGCAAAAAAAGAAATCATATTGAGAATTTGTGTGCATTTTTATTGGAGAAAATTGCAAATAAAAAGACATAAAAGATTGAAACCTTCGAATAGTAGATAGGGATTATAGTATAAATTTTGTTTTTCTCATTTTATTTTCTAAATACTTCTCTCTTTTTTAATCTTTATTTTAATTATTTATTAATACATTCTCTCTTTTTAATAAAGGATATTTCTAGTCTAAAAATAATTAATACAATAAATATTATAAACTAAATCTTATAAAAATATCATGTTAGACTTGAGTCTTATAAATAGAATGAAAGGAGTATTATTTTTATGTAAATTTTAGGAAACAATACTAAAATGGTTACAATTGGCCTGATCATTAAAACACTAGAAATGGTATCCCATATGCAAGGAAAGAAAACCCAAGGTTGGTATATGGAAGCCTAGCGTCCCACGTAGGATTGAACCTCAACGCAAGAATTAACATTAGAAGTAATGCAACCGGTGTAGGAGTACCATAATCCATTACCAAAAAAATTTTCTACACTTTTTTAAATCGATAGTACAACAATTTATAATGATAATATTAAGTGCTTAATGCGGTTGTAATCTCAGATCTAGCTGTGCCCCCCGGGCGTGTAACATTTCTCTATTTCTAGGCAAAAAAAAAACAGAAATTAAGACTCTGGCATGGCATAATGCACATTTTCATTTTTCTTTCCATTCCTCGTTCCTCACTCTGTGTCAAGCTTAAAATTGAGGAAAATAAGTTGGAAAAGAGAAATTCTAACAGTTAGAAGTTGAGTTCTAGAAAGAAAATAAATCCGGTAGTCCAGAATGGGTAAGAATTAATATACAACACTATTCTTTTTCCATTATCTTGAAAGAAAGAGCAGAGTGAGCTATGCATATACATAATCTATCTGTGCATATACTTCACTAAGATTTTTCTAAATTTTCTGATCAGCGACAGCATTAGAGTCTCACTGTAGAGGACAAAACTTGAAATCACTGGTGGAAGGAAGAGGCAGTGTCATGTTCATCACTTAACACCCGAATGTGTCTACCCTTGTGATCTTCAACCTCTTCACGGTCGATAAGAACATCCTACACCAAACCAAATACCACATCAATTCACAAAATGGAACATATAATGCTTTTGTTACTCAGATAAGAAAAAAAAAAAAAAAAAGTCAATTAACTTACTCCCAAGGGACATCTCCAACCATGACCAAATCCCCTTCTTCATCTTCATAAGTTAGCACATGGCATCTCTCTGGTTGCACTCCATTCATCTCTGTTCCCCCTGTTAACACCCCACAACATTCCATTGTTATTTTGCTGATTCAACACTCTCTGTCTTATTAGTTAAAATTTATTATAAATTACAAAATCTTACGAGTTTCACTTCTTATTTAACAATCTCTTTCATGATATTTTAATTTTCAATATATTTTAACATGCAGGTTAGGAAGCTTATGTTAAAAAATGTGTTGTTAATATTCAACAAAATGAGAGGATATAAAGCAATAGACTTACAAAGAATGGTAGTGTCAAACATGTGTTCAAGAGTCCTGACTAACTCATAGTAGCCTCCATGAGCTAGTATATTGAGCTTCCTTCCGATTGGAATCCCTTCCATGTACACCTTCACAAAGAAGCTGCTATGATCGTTGCTGCAATCATTCACTTCAGCAGGAGCTTGTGAATAATTGTTCACAAAAGGGTGGTGTGGTTGTTGCCGTTGGCACCTAAATCATCAAATCGGCACACATGGCATAAGCCTTTCAATAAATTAAGGTTATTGATTATGGGCTTAAAATTTTGAAGATGCAAAAGTAAGTAGTAATATATAGAAACCTTGAAATAGAAGAGGCAACATGTTGAGTGGCAGAAATGCCGAGTCCAAGCCTAAGATCAGTGGGAAGTTCTTGAGTGAGAGAAGATGCGGTTGAAATGAGGAGGTGAAGGTTGGTGGTGCTGCTAATAGAGGAGGAAGAAGAACTAGCGGGTTTGCCCATTGTTGTGAGAATGAAGGGAAAAGGAAGTAGAAAGATGATGATGATGAAGGCATACCAAGCCGCCACCTTAAATAAACGAAGAAAGAAAGAAAGGGATGATGGTCCTATTCGTAGAATCAACCACTTCTTCTGCTGCAGCGCCACTTCCCTCAAATGTTCTCATGCCGCCCGACAACTACACGTGTCAATAACAAAACTCCAACTTGCCATCTTTCAGGTGACCACGTCTTTATTCTATCCCAAAATTTCATTTGTTAATTTTTATTAATGGAGAGATTTTAATTATCATAACTTCTTATAATCTATATTAGATTACATATGGATTACATGATCTCGTGCATGTACTTCTTTCGTATAACCGTTATTATCACAAAGTATATAAACTAGTTGGTGTAAATTTGTTACAGTTTAATTAAAGATTTAACGTTTAGTCTTAAATATATGATTATTTTAAATATTTTTTAAAAAAGTTATTATATAATAATCTTATTTAGTTCAAATAAAATTATCTTACACGAAAGATGTATGTAATAAAAAAATACAATCACTATTATTATAGATATTTCTGTATAATATTGATAAGATTAGGTGATTTCACAAGTATAATTATTTGTAAGAACGTCTGTGTATTTTTTTTATAAGTCAAAATAGGATTATTATAAACTAAGAAAATTTTCACGTGTATATATTATGTAAGTTTTAGAAAAATTATTTTTAATAACTACTTTTTATAATTAATAATTAGTAATTTTTAATTAATACGATGAAGATTGTTGTTAAGAAAATATTGGAAACAAGTGAAGAATATACTTGTACTTCAGAAAACGAGTTTGGAAAGAGTTAGAGGGAATGAACATGGACTGCAGATAATTGATGGGCAAAAATGGGTGGACAAGAGAGCATCGATATCTGAAACCTTGTACATACATGCAATACCCATTAATCAATGTTCAATGGATATAATCATCGTGTTGCGCATGAGGGACCTTGATTGGAGAGACAAAAATATATAAAGGCATTGGAACTGGTGATGCTACATAAACTGCTGTATGCTCAGAAAACATATTGATGTACTTCCTTGAAACGCTCTGTGAACAGCAGAAAACCCATCAACGACATCACAACATACTTATGAACATAAGTTGTGCGCATTTATTACCGCTGCACTAAACCCAACTTACTCTCATCTCTTTTTCTTTTCAATAGTTAAACTTAGACAAACTGCAAAGCTAGCTATATATCATTTGCTTTTATGGAAAAAGTTGTAAGTTGTTTTAACCAATTATATCAGTCAAAAATATATTTATTTTGTTAAAGTATAAAGTCATTTGTATTTAATTTTTTAAATGATATTATCCTTCTTTTATTTTCAAGGTTAGAGCATGAATATTTTTTTTCCCGATAAAAGTACTATTCATAACAATATTATGATAACAAAAAAATTCACAATTATGGTAACATTAATATTTTTTTAGTATAGGTTTCATTTCTATTGACATGGGTTTTGGCACACTGTTTATAATTTGTCTTTTTGTGTAATTTTCTCTTTTTAATAAATTTGGATTTGGTTTAACATAAGATTTATAGGAAGTATCGATCTAGTTGGGATGTTGGTCTTATTTTGATGTTTTTCCTAATCTTTTTCTATGGAAAAAAAATGCATTTTTGTAATAAATACTACTACTGTTATATTAAAAGTATGTATTAAATGAATGTAGAATCATAAATATCGACTAATACCACTTTTTTAAAAGTTAACTAATGCATCGAATTATTCACTTGGTATATTTTTGCTCTTTAAAGCAAAACCCTCATAAATACTCCTTCGTTTTCCAAATTAGTGTCCTTTGAAAAAAAGGCTACAGAACATGTATGTATGTTTGGCTTTCTTGTCTCGCACTTTGATTTATTTTTAAACTTATTGAATCCATCATTTAGATAGATTAATAAAATTTTAAGTTTAAACCTTTTTTTTTGCGATTAAAGAAAAGTATTGGTAACATCCTCAAACGGTAGATATTACCACCATAAATTGGAGGAAGTAGTAATAAACAGGGGAGGGGCACAGTGACATCGCTGAAAAAAGATGTTATCAATGGGAGGGAGCAACCGATAACAAGAAAGAATCACAATTGTCTAACAACGTGACAACTGTGAATCTATTAATGACTTTTTAAAATGCTCAAATGATACCCGCTCCTGTCTCGGGGACAGAAAATCAACCTTTTTTTTTTTTTTTTAACAAACACACAAAACAACCAAACCACACTTCTTACCACATAGTATGATATTCTCCGTTTCTTCTCCATTCAACACCTCGCCCCCACGTGTACGATTCATGCGTCCAACGCAATCTTCGTCTCCCTCGTCACATGTTGATATTTTTCCATGTTGGTTCACAAGCATAAAGAGGGAACAAGAATTAAGAACCGAAAAAAAGAAAGAAAGAGGGAACAAGAACTTGTATGCTTGGATCTAAAGAAACCGAGAATGCTAGCCAAAGAAAAAGGCTCGAAACTTTCCACTTATTTCTTCTTCTTCTTCTTCTTTTTTTTAATTGACAAAAAACTAATATAATTAACATAGGTACCTGGGGTACCACCAACCCATACACAAAGATAAAGCATATAGTCTTTTTTAGTGCTGCACGAACATAGATTACACCTTATTAACGCCCCCACGCAGAGCATAAATAAAGCTAAACCAAAATTGCCACACAAGAAAACCAAACCACTTATTTCTTTTGTTATTTTCTACGCAATCGAATACTACCTAAATATTCAAACAGAACAAATAAATAATGAAAACAATATTAATACGTATCTTTAAAACATTTGTTGAAAAATAAAAATTAGAAACAATATTTCTATATTATAACAGCTGAAAAGTTACTATTATATTTATTTTTTATGATTTAATCCGTGTCTCTAAGACCATAGCTCATTAACATAATACTAAAAAGAAAGAAGAAAAAAAGGTAAAATGTTCCCCGCCACCCCAACCATAACTCCTTAAGGTTGCTTTCATTAGCCATCCATTTGTCATTTGGTCTCCAACACAGTATTTGCGTTGAACCTTATAAAAGCAGCGGGTAACCTACATTCCCCTTTTGTTCAATAGCAGGAGTAAATGTGTCTCACCATGTTAAGACCTTATCGTCCAATTTCTTTATATGTACCACCTGATTTTTTCCATGCTTGGCGTCTCCGTCGTCTTTGTTAACCCCCTTTAGGTTTTAGTAATTGAATTCTTTCCAGTTCATAGTCTCTCCGTACAAAGTCGAATAGTGGAACAATAACGGGACAACACCTCTTTAAATTTCTAATGTTGGTTGCTCCCCATAAAGTACTCTTTTCATTGATTCCTATTTTATTATATCCTAATCACCTAACTAATGGTAATGGTATACAAATTAAAATTGAATGACAACATACGGGATTTTGAACAAAAAAGAGTATTTTCATTTGAAATTTTATCAAATGGGGTATATTTCGAATTAATTTCTAACTAAAGATAAGTCGTAGGGATATTTACGGCTTCTTTTTTTAAAATAGTGAAGTCATAAAAACTCCAACAACTTTAAATTCAAGTTTTTATTTTTTAAAAATTATTTATATAAAATCATAAAATTTTTAACAACTTCAAAGTTGTGCTAAAAAAATTTAATTATTTCTATAAAGTTGTAAAAATTTCGAAATAGTTATTTTGAAATATATAATCGGAATACAATACTCTTTTGGAATGGTGATTAGATAATAGGGGTGCTTGATGAGGGGTAGTTTTGTCCATTGGAGTCTTTTTTGGATGTGCAAGAAGCAAAAAGAAGGTGCAGGAAGTAAAGACCCTGATCAACCCACATACGACGTCGTATAAGTCATATGACCCATGTTCAAAGAGTCCATTAATGAAACATACAGTTCATAGATAATTGATATAATCTTCACTTGAGAAGGTGGTGACGATACTTTTTGTTCTGCCAGAAACCACTCTTTTTCGAGTTTCATATATGTACTTTCCACTTTACAATCTACTAATATTTGAAGGCTTCCAAGATAATTTTACATGGTTGCCTAACCTGCTAACAGGAACACAATATACCAGCATGATCAATCCTAAAAATAGTGGTAAAGCAAATAGAGCAATAGTATTATAAGATAACTAAGAGTAACCTGTAGCACTGCCGTGGATGGTTTTAGACTTTTTTAGGCAGTCAAGGAAACTTGGTTAAGACCCCAAATTTTGGAGGCTTATTTTTTTTATAAAAAAAATGTTGACTTTAATAATTAAATAATAAGTCTTATTATAATAATTTTATAAGCATTATACTGTATCAAGAGATCACTTCATTTTAATTATAAATACTACACTACGTTAAAGGATTATATTCTTTTCCATGTGCATACATTATTGTATATAAAACATTATTGACAATTCTTGTAATTTTGTTATCACTGAATTTTAAAAAAAAACATATATTTAACTCATTTAAGCTCAATTGCATTGCATAATAAATTAATTAAATTAGTTATATTATTCGTTGAGAGCGAAATATTAAAATTGCTGATATATAGAACTTTATCAATAATTTAACAGTTAAAAAAAAGTTAAAAGAATGAAATAGAGATTCAGAACTTATATTAGAATAGGCTCCAAATAAATTTTACCTTGGGTCATAAATTTCTTAGGCATGGTTCTGCGTGGAAACGGATTCACTATAGTCGCTGCGGTGACTGCATGAAATCTCCACTGTAGGATCTTGTTATTGCTTTTTCTTGTTATTGCTTTTTTTCAACCTCAGGCAATCCAGGTCCTCCCTGCGTTGTAGAAATTTCAATTTGACAAGTTGATAAGCCCCTTTGGCGACTTGGCCTTGGCCGGTGCTTACACTTCATTCTCATAATCAATTTAAAAGGGAAAAAATCAACAAACTTCACAACAAAGGCTATTGCGTAATGTTTGGAAATCACCACCATTAATTCTACCTCAATTTTGCTCCAGCCTCCAAATTTCATCAAATGCTGCTACTTTCATAACTAATCTAGAAGCATCAGTATGGGTGGGCCCCTTTATACGGAAAAGAAGAAAAGGCAAGCCATAAGATTTTTAAAGTAAAAATAAATGTTTAACAACGATAGTGATGCAGTGTAAAAGACTAAAAATTGATATGAATAAATAAATAAATCATATGTGGTTTTACAAAGGAATGCACTTTTTAATATAAACAACCTCTTGAGTAAAATACACTACTCTGTCCCATGCATTGCGTGATTTTGGCAAAAAATTCTCATTTTTACCGTAATTTTAAAGGACTTTTTGTAATTTTCATTATGTAAGGACTTCTGGTCTTTTTGTTATTTTTTGCATTAGGATTTTTTCTTGTATGTATATGTATGTAAGACTTACATAGTGTTTGATTGTGAAGAAAACACTATGTAATTGAGATAGAAGAGGTTGAAAAAGAAGTTAAATAGAATAGAAAGTAAGATTGTTTAATTGAGATAGAAGAGGTTGAAAAAGATATAAAATAATTAAATTTAAGTTGATTTGTAGATAAAAATAAAAAATAACTTAATTAAAGCAATTCATATTATATCCCTTGTGAAATACATGTTTTCCCCCTTTATTTTCACAACAAGCCTTTTTTTTAATGACATAAGCATATAATTGATTATGCTTTTTTTTAATGACAGGCAATATAATCGATTATGCCTAATGCATAATTTATATGCCACTTTCAAAGCAACTTTTTTTTTTTTTTTACATTGGACATATAATAGATTATACCTTAGACATCGATAGACATAATCAATTGTATACTACTTCAGGAACCAAATTTTTATAAAAGCGGCATTGAAACTAGGAGGGAGCAAACAACAAAGAAAAATAAGAAGGAAGTTATTCACAAAGAGACATAAGTATATACATTTCATGAAGAGATAAAACAAGGTTATATTTGTCAAGCCAATGCATTACGATTCCACTTTCTTTTTATACCGTGCATTTCATTTTTTTTTTTTCATCTCAAAATTTTGGATGCAAAGTCTGTCACATGGGGATCACTTTTTTTTGTTTTTAATCTTTCACCCATATGTCACCCCTAACAAACACAATTAACTGTAAACTTTCATCTATTTCCACTTTTTTAATTTGTTATTATTAACCTCTTGAAATTCATATGAATTAACAAGTTATTAAATTCTTGTATCGTTGCATCACGTACTTGTCACTAATTAAGTTCAAAAAAGAAGTATATGATGCAGCCAAGTCTTTCATGGGACAGTATAGCTGACTTGAACAACCCTTCGTATGAAGTTTATGCTCAATTGTCAATTTATCCATATATTTCTTTAGATTCTTTGTGGAAAAAATCTAAAAAAAGGAAAGAAAAAAAGAAGGAGTACATTCATGAGTTGATGTGGAATGTCAATAGTTCTTGATCGTCACAAACTTCGTGTACTATGAAATGCGATGGATCACTGGATCAGTTAGAAAACAATGGGCTTGCTTCAATGTTAGTTGACAAAAGCATTCCCCTTTGCCTGGGCCCAAAAATTTAGAAACAAGATAAACAAATATAAAGATTTTTCTTAGTGACTTGATTAAAAGCTACAAAATAATCAATCACAAAGATAATGAACACCTTTTGAAAGTCTAGTTACTAATAATTCTAAATCCGCACGTACCCGAACCCGTTTCAACTTGACGAGGTATGAAATATTATCCAAATTTTTATAAAGAAGATGAATGTCTAATTACTCCCTTACCCGCACCTACCATCGCGTTACATTACTTCTTATAATTTTTTGTTACAACACACACTTACAAAGGATTTTATTGTTAAAATTTTATTTTATTTTTATAATTTTTAACGATATAAATTAATTATTTAATAGGAAAATAATTTAAATAATAATAATAATAAAATAATTAAATTAAAATTATATATTTAACTATAAATATAATTTAATTCTTAATTCTTTATCTTTAATTTCTTTATTATTTATTACTTTTTTATATATTGTTTGAATTAAAATATAATTAATATCTTAATATATAATATATTTAAAAATATATAAGTAATTAGAATTATAAAAAATGGTGTAACAAATTTCTCGTGAGTTTTCTCAAATTCAATAAAATTCAACAAGAATCAGAATGAGTATTAAAGTTTTAAACTCTTTTATATTTAAACATGTTCTACCTTTTACGAGAATGAAGACAGGAAAAGTTAAAGTCGTATTTGGCTTGTCTTGTTTTCATGCTTATATGATACATTTATGTGACAGATTTTATTGAGTTAATATATGAAAAAGTTATTTTTGGTTTTATTGGATGTCACAGTAAACCTTTATCTCCCTTATATGAAGCAATTTCACTTAAGTAAAATATGTGGTGTATATATTTTTACCTTTATGTCATTGTTGTATAAGCTGATCCAGTTTTCTACTTTTTTGGTATAGAAGGGGGATAAAAAGATGATCCACTTAAATAAAACAAATTTTAAATTTAATAATCGATTATTGGTTTGCTATACTCAATTATTCGTGTGTCAGTTTCAATAGTTGATTATTGACATATATATAACCGACTAAAAATATATTAATTAAGTATATTACCAAATTAATTGATTATATTCCTGTCATGCTAAGGGTGTAAAAGTAATTTTCATACATTTTTTAAATTTTCTCATCTCAAACAATTTTATAATTCTATTTCTCACATATTTTTCTTAAACCAAATAATCTAACATTCCCAATTTTTGATTTTATTTCTATTCTATTTCTTTTTTCTTTAATTCTCTAATTATCTTTATTTTATTTCGATCTACTCTATTTTTCTCCTCATAACCAAATAGAGCACAAGTGTCATATATAAACAAAGAAACATGACTTACATTTTAAAAAATCCAAAAAAAAAAAGATATATGTATATCAATCACCTAATTTTTCTATCTTGTATTTCTTTTTGAAATGGACAAAAGTGTGTATTTGAAATATTCTTCTTGGAGATCACAAAAACATCTTTATTTGTAGAGCAAATTATATTTGCATTTCCTAAGTTTTTTTCTAGCCCAATAGGAGGGAATTGGACTATTTACACTGCATGCGCACCTTTTATTTTTTCCTTGCCTGTTTCTATCTCTCTTAAAAATATACATTAACATGCATACACTTAAAAGCTAAGCTAAACCAAATATAAGACATAAAACATTTTGGAATAACCTACAAACACAACATAATTTGTACAAAATAAATTAAAAAGTTAAATGATGTAAATTACATTTTTAAAAAATTATGAACAAGACATTATAAATTTTTATTTATTATTATCAAAACGTCATTATTATGCCTATTAAAAATTGACAAAACATTTTAGAATGTTTTTTTTTTATAAAAAATTTCAATCAAGAGTTTTCGGAAAAGTGATCTAGAACTTTCTGAAAACAGTAAGGAGTGATATTTGTTGGACTTAAACCGTAGTAGGCAAATCAACTTCACAGAAAATGGCTAATACAAGGCTGTTGGAAGACGACGGACAATCATATTCATCATTAGAGATTTTTGTTTGGAACTGAGGAAAATAATGCAATGGACTAATTGTGATCAAAATATAAACTCATCGTAAATCATTTATATTTCTATATTAAACGTTCAATTTATTTCATGACGGTGAAAGTAGAAATAGAAAGTAGAAACTAAAATTGTATTATTTTATATGCTATTTATTTATGTTAATAATATTAAATTGAAATTCCAAAGGAATTTAAAAAGTTACACACACAAACACACAAGAAATTCGACAAATATGTCTACGGATCTTGGAGGATAGAATATAAAATATGATTCATGCACAATAATTTATAATTTTTTTTATTTCTTATGACAAAACTTAATTTATTTAATATTTTAATTTCTTTTCATCTCTCCAATAATTTGAAGAAAAGTTCTACAATCTTGTTGTACAAAACAGACATGATGGACATCTGGAATATGTTATCCTCACGTCCGTTCAGTGTTACCGGGAACTTTGTGTGTCATTTGTGGTTGTTGCATTGCATCTTGCTAAATATTTTCCTGGAGTGTATCTAAAAAAATATTCTAAGTATAGATATATTGATGAATACGAAAAGTACCGACAAGAGTACACCGTGACACGTGAATCCATTGTGAGTTTCACGTGAAAGTGGGAGTCCACTCACACATTTTTCTCTTCCTAAGATTGAAAATCAGACATGATGCATGAGGGAGGGTGTGCCTCTTTTGTTGCGTACTCTTGACCCCTCCACTTAGACTTAACTTAGATGCTTGTGGTGGAGTGTCCTCTAAGCATGCCAACACACCCCCACCGTGGGCCCCACCCCCCACCAAAACCTTTGATTCCATGCAGTGGGGTTATTATCAGCAACAATACCTCTATAATAGATGTGTCTCTCATAAACTCATCCATAGGTCTCACTTCCATTTTCATTAATAAGTAGAATCCACAAGTGATCAGGTCGGGAACCTATAGATCTGATCCTTAATTATAAAATTTAGATCTTCTGTATTGTCATGCTTATCCCTTTTCATGTTTTTCCTTAATTATAAAATAATGATATATAACATTTCGGTAAAAAAAATTACCACAGAATGTTATTTTTTGACCACACAAGTAATTTTTTTAGTGAAAAAGATGAGAAGGGGGGACACGAAACAAAAACATCTGATTTCAGTCCGTGTGGAATATATTCAAGATATCGTGTCTGTGCATGCGTGATTCAGTTTGTTTTAAAAAGAAACAAAACAATTACTTTTTTTTTTAATTTATAAAAAAAGAGAAAGAAAAAATAATGTGTGTATTTAATTGAAATATCTCCTTTTTTTATGTGGGAACATGGTCTGTCATATTCAGGGAGAAATACAAACAAGTAATTTGTTTGATAAATCACATATTCAGGGAGAAATGTGGAATAAAAATGTAGAGTTAGCAAAGGAAGGATATGATGCAGCTGGTCCACCTAACCAGTATAATATAAAATGACAAAAGAGAACTGCATGAATTTTGTGGACACCTTTGAGGGAATCCCCGAAAATTTATTTCGCTGAGTACTAGGAATTAAATTGTGAAATGACTTGTATGCCATCCCCAACGAAGACCACATGGACTAGTAGTATTTATTACCAATTCGTCTCAATTCGTAGAGCCATACATTAATTCCTTCACACCCCCAAGATTTTTCTTTCGTACAATAAACAACCACCACACTGCGATCTCCATTATTTGAGACTACTACTTTGCATCAAGGGTTCAACAATTCGTGCGTGCACAGTGCCAAATCGTGATCACGTGAACTTAATCTTAATCTGTTAGCTAGCTTCAAATGCGTTATTGGGTCTCACAAAAGGAGCTACCAAGGAAGTGAATACTACTATTATTTACCTGCCACACACACACACATATACACACGTCAAGTGTGTGGAACCCAGAAACAACATAGAAGCAAAGGAAAAGGATTTCAAGCTCAACTGTTTAGCTTAATTAATTTCCTTCAAGCAAATGATTCAGAAGATGTTTGACTCCACCCGTTCTGGTATGACAGGAAGCTCCTCCCATGTAGCCTCCATGTAAGTACTAATTGTATTAATTTCTTATTACAAATATATGTATAATATATTCAAGGGTGTATCATCCTTGCTATCTTTTCCTTATTTGATTTTAATCTAAGAGGGTGATTTACTTATTTCAGTAATGACAATGATTTCCTTGAACTGGTGTGGGAAAATGGTGAGATTGTTGTACGAGGAGGTTCATCATCAAACAGATCACGAAAGACAAACGAGGAAAGAATACATGAAGATGCCACCATTAACAAAAGAACTAGGTTAAACCCATTATACTCACTTGAAGATCACTTTCTGCCGCAAAGGGACTCTGACATGAGCTCTTCACACCAATGCAATAATGGCCAAGATTCGTGTCAATCCTCCCAAAGCAACAACTCCTGCAAGCTTCATGAAGAATTTGCAAACTTACTTGAGCCCGTTACCACAGGCAATAGTCACTTACAACAGTGCTTACCTTCATCTCCGCTCAAGAAACAAAGAACAGATTCAACCCAAGCACCAAGACCAGCAAAAGTGAACTTCTCCAACTTTTCAATACCTGCAGTGTTTCTCAAATCTACTACTACTGCTACTACTAATTATCAGGGAAACAGTGCAACTCAACAGACAAAAAATCATTCATCTCCAGCAAGAGTGGAGGAGATTGAAGCGCTCAAGGTTGACAAATCAGCTAAAGAAACACAGGGTTTTCAGAAGCAAACATCATTAACTGTTGAAAGAAGCACAAAATTACCAACCCCAGCGGTTGATGAACACTCCGAAGCTGTTGGTCATAACTGTGGTGTTCTTGGAATTCACAGATCCCAAGGTCAACTACGTTATGACCAAACCTCAACCTCAGAAGCACTTGGAGCCAAAGCAAAAGCTTATAATAATAATAATAATAATAATAATAATGATGATGATGATAATAATAATAATAATAATATTAACATGTGTCTTGAACCGTTGCTAGCATCTTCTTCTGTGTGCTCTCTTGGAGCCTCCAACGACCCAAAGCTTGGTTTCAGGAAACATGAGGACACTGATGACTCAACGTATTTAAGTGATGTAAGTGAAGTGGAACCCTAGGCTATGTGTTTACCTTCTTTAGCCCTTCGTGTATGTTATCATCATTCTCATGGAACCTGGATTTGTTTTGATGCAGAATGATGGAGAGCCTGAAGATATGGTCAAGCAAGATAGGGAGGGTAACAGAGTCAAGAGAAGCAGGAACCCTGAGGTTCATAACGTATCTGAGAAGGTGAGGAAAACGTTTAGGAGATGATAAAGTAGTAGATTCCATCAAGTACACTACCCTCAAAAATATATTGAGAAAAAATAAAATAAAGATGAAGAGCTCGTATATGTGTTAATTAATTCCGTGTAACTAAAAGTAGTTGTGGATGTTTTGCAGAAGCGAAGAGAAAAAATCAACAAGAAGATGCGTACATTGAAAGAGCTCATTCCCAACTGTAATAAGGTATGTGTGTTAAATTATATATTATATGGTCTGTGATTATCATAATTCTGACTAATAATCTCTACTTTGATATGTAGTCAAGTTGATTCTTAATTTTTTATAAATTAAAAAACTCGACTACGTACATATTTGTAGAGATTAGCCAATATATATATATATATATATATATATATATATATATATATAATATAGTCTCATACTATCTAATAAATTCTCGTTATTACCAACTTTGTAATTAAGCAGTATATCTAGTTTTTCTAGTTAGACTTTCTTGCACTTGTTTTTCACTAAGTACTGTCTTGTACACGTCTCTAGGTGGACAAAGCATCAATGCTAGACGATGCCATCGACTATCTGAAGACCCTAAAGCTTCAGTTACAGGTAAATTTTCAGGTTCAACATTTCTGTTGTACAAATTATATATGTTTTCCTAGACTTGGCCTTAATTTACAAATATTAGAATTTGAATGAATGAATGTGTTAAATATATGAAATGAAATGATGCAGATAATGTCAATGGGAAGTGGGTTATGGCCACTCATGATGCTACCTGCAGCCGCGGCACATCACATGAATGGACCACATTTGCCTCAGCTAGGAATGGGATTCAGGCCACCACAGCTACCTATTCCACCACTTTCTGCTATCACAGACAACAGACTTATTCAGATGTTTGGTTCCCCAAACCAAATACCACCAATGCCAATGCCTCATGCACCTTTCTTCCCTATCATTGGAAATTCTGCCACACAACCACACTTGGCTAATAACACCACCACCACAGCTGCAGCTACCACCAACTTGGCAGAACATTTGGCTAATTCTCTACATGGAAATGCAACAAAGCTAGCGCCACCAAGTCAGGTTTCCTTTCAACACCACCACACCTCTACTAGTACTCCTACTTTCATTTTTCCACAAAAATAGATAAAAATGTACATGAAGGGAAGACTATGCATGTAAGAAAATTAGATTAGAGATGTTAATTAAAGACGAGTGTAAAGTTGGTTTACCCTTTTCATAAAGATGGTATATATTTTCTGATAATAGAATATATCAACTTTAGAATCTGATACTTCACAGTTTCATGCTTTCAGCCTCATATATACTGCTCCGATATGTAATAAAAATGATCCGCATGCACACGAATAAGCTACACTATGCTTTTTTTAGCAGCATAAGCGACAAAATGTTAACTATTTAGATTATGTAAAAAAAGAAGAGAGATTCTGATAAAATTTAATTTAAGTTATTGGAATTCGATTTACTTATGTATTTAAATCAATTAGTTTTAGTAATAAATATTATACTAAAATGTGTGTTAAAACTTAACTATTTTTGTAAATCAAAACCCTTCTAAAGTTTTTATAAGTACTTATTTAGTTCGATTAGTATTTTATTATGTGTTTTCTAAGAAATAAATACCTATTTTATATAATTAATATTTATAATAAATATTTTAAATATATAATAATATTATAATTAAGATATGAAACTAATATACATTTTTTATATATAAATTATATTTTAAACTTATAAAAAAGGTTATTTTTAATTATTGACATTTTTTAATAAAAATAGTAAAATTAAATTTAGAA
>PYAF01004467.1:1037065-1096764 GCA_007407185.1 Glycine tomentella
TTAGACTAATTATATATATATATATAAGGGGACTTTCAATTTAATAGGTTGTGTTTTAAAATATAACTATTCAATTAAAATTTATTGAATAGTATAATGATTGATGAGAGGTCAATTTTTTTTGTAACAATATATTATTAATTTAATGTATTTACCGACTTAACTGGAAATTAATCTTTTGCTAAAAAACTTGGATATATCATATGTATTGTTATAATTTAATCTCTTTCATTTATAAATAAATAGATGAATTAACTTTAATATTCAAAATTTAATAGTCATTTCGTTGTTTTACTAAATGAATATTTTTCATTCAATTAAATAATTCAAAGCTTGTTAAGTATTTATTTATATACAACCTATTATCTCGTATACATTAATAAAAAATTATAAAATTAAAATACATTATTAACTAAACATGTAAAATTGAATTAAATATTACTATCACATAAAACGCAACCACGTTAGCTAGGCTACAGGGACAGCTTGCGTGTTGATCCCAACCTGCAGTGTTCGATCAATAATTGTTGCCTCCAACGGTTGGCTTAATTATAAGACGTGGTATCAGAAATATTGTTTGTGATATGCATGAAACGCTGTCGAACTAGGTTTCATTTTCCTTTGAGATGAGAATTTACGTATAACTCATCATTAAACGTTATTCTTCTTTTATTTACGTACATTATGAGTTTAAATTATTGCATCGATGGGTATGTCATATGTGAACCAATCCGACATTGTCTGCAACAGTTCGTTTAAGCCCGTGATTAAACAAATCAATCTAAATAGGTTTGCATTTAAATAAATCATGTTTGATCAATTTCTCCATAAACATTTTTACTTGAAGAAAATAAAATAAAATAAATTATTTTGTAAGTTAAAATTAATTTATGTATAAATTAAAATATGAAGATAAAAGAACTAATTGCAGAGGCCAATGAAAGATGGGGGTTGTGTTGAGTGGGCATAAAGCTTATATGGCTAAGAGGAAGACATTTTAATTTATACAAAGGGCAGGAAGTGGCCAATACAATCACTTGAGGAGCTGTGTTGAAGAATTAAGATGGAACGATCCTAATAATATTGTTATAATTGTGGTATGGAAAGTAAGGCCGGGTTCAATATTTAAGAGAATATGTGTGTTTAGAAGCTTGTAAGATTGCATTTGTGACTTGTGAGTACATGTAGGCCGTTAATTGGATGGGATGAATGCTTTCTAAAAGATATTTATGGTGGCCAATTATTAATAACAATTAATAAGGATGTGAATAATCATATGCTTCCTTTTGCTAGCTTTTACAATGATAAAACTGATACTACAGACTCCTGATATGATTTGTTGACCTACTCATAAATGGCTTAGGAGGGTTTTAGCAAATTAGAGATGGTCATTTATGTTAGATCAACAATACATAGTTGATCTCATTAGAAAAGTCAGACATACAAGGTAAACTAAAAAGAGCCAACCACCACCACCATAAAAGAAACAACTGTATACACTGTTTACTACCATTTTTTTGCACATCCCTCGATCGTAAAGAGTGGTCATTTTGTTTCAGTCTAGATACAAAGGGTAGGTGTAGACAAGTATTTCCCAAAATGCTTCCACATCTTGCTACTAGCATTTTCAGATGAGGAGAAAATGTAGTGGACACACACACTCAAAATATCTAAATGCATAGAGGAAGTTATACATGAGGGCTTTTTGCCTTGTCTATTCAATGGTGCGTGTTTGTCCAAAGAGTAATTATTTTAGGATAAAATCCAGGAAGTTTAGAGTTTGGTCGTAAATCTATTTATTTATAAAGGATAGGAGGACAGTTCTCAAACAGGCCTAAGAAAACTTCCTCATCAGCTTGTGTTACTGGGTTGTGGTAAGTCCAAATGAAAATTCTTACCACTAAACACCTTTACGAACAAGTAAAAAATTTCTAACTACACAATTTAGTTTGTTATAATGTTTGTAAAAACCAGTATATCCTAAACACCACTTATGTTACCTACATCACTCGATTACAAGTCACTTGTCTATTAACAATGTTAATTGATTGACTAATGAACCAAAACATATTTTAAAGTCAATTTTTTTAACCAATCCATAGGCAATACTAAGTTACTAACCAATAATTAAATCATCATTAATTAATATATTTGAGGCCTTTTTTGTGTGTACAACGATCTCACTAATATTAAAACTTATCATCTCATACATATTATCCAAATCCTCCTCTAATAGACTAACCCTAGTGGATGCAAATTTGAGGAATTAAAAAAACATACTGTTAGTTCCTTAACCAAACAATGAACATTGTTCACAAATAATTAACTCACCAATATCTAATAGATGAGGTGTATGATTTGATGTGTATCAAGATTAGTTGAGCACAAGAAAGTAGACAAACTAATTTTTAAAGTCAAGTTAGGTCCACCTCAGCAGTCAGCTCAACTCGTTACGTTTTTAGTCCTAATATCAATTAATAGAACTCAAATAATTAATTATCTATTTCAGAAGAAGAAACCAAGATCCACGGATGATAAATTTTAAAGAGAGAAATGAAACCCTTGTAGGAAGAACCAACCCATGCATTGACAACTTTTTCCATAGTGCCAAATCATTCCTAATGTTCAGCTGAACCTTCTAAGATCTCTATATCAGAAACATATTCAACAATCACCTCAGGCTCTCTAGTTTTCAGTTTTTTCTAGTTTCTTTCAATAAGGTGCTCTTCTTGGGAAGAAATACTAGATAAGGATGAGGACATTTCTTTTACCATACCGATGCTTACAATCTTAATAGAGTATTATAGGGTTTACTCATACCATTAGCATTCCCAATTGTTGGGAGCATACTTCGAAATTCGAAACAGCAAACTCTATAGTCAGTGCCAAGGACACGGCAACCATAATCTTAAAGGAGCTTTATAATTGTTTGGTAAGATCACAGCGTGTTTCCTGCGAGAAATTAATCCCCCTGTCGAGCTTTTTTCTTAAAGTGATTCTGTCTGGCCTTAGCCCTTACCATGCTCACTTTGTAATTAGGCTATACATACCATGGTTTTGGTCTTATCAAATAGTGCTCGACCTTCCATGCGAAACTTTGAAGTATAAATGTGTTTTAAAAAAAATGACATGGATTGCGACAAATTACTTCCACCAGTATTTAAAAACACAAAAGATTGGAGATTTATTCGCAACATTAACTGTACAATGGACATAGTTATCACATGCATATATAACTAACAATCAAACCATGGGTCATTAAATAAAAAAAGGTCATTTTGCCAGAAATAAAGCACAACAACCATAATATTCATTTTCAGATTTACACCGCTTCCATTTCTAATTTTTTTGTTATTTTGTCTCCCTCTGACACTGCCTGAGTGATTCCTGGCTTCTCAGCTGGACTATCTGAAAGCTTGAGATTTGAGAAAGTGTCGCTAATAAAATCAGCAGCTTCTGAAGCCATTCTTCCTTCTGCATTAAACGCCTTCTCTGGTGCAGGAACTTGAGCATCTTTCCCAACAGCCAGCTCCAACTTCTTGAATTCCTTTTCAATATCTTCATCCTCAATATCCACGTATGATGGCGTTTGTTCTGCAGTCACCAATAAGAAAAATAGTTGTCACAAAAAAATTAAAATCCTTAACTATTGACATCAGACACAAAAACATTGCCACCATCCTGAAATCCCGTTAAGTTCAATATCTCACACAACCCAGTGAAATCATTTCAACACAAACTGCAAAAGCACAGTTCAAATGCATGCCACAGAAGATATATGACAAAATATACCTAGGGCATTCTCAACTTCCTTGTGTGAATCAATGCTCTCTTGGATATCTCTTAAACAAAGATCAACATCTTCCATGCTGATCTTATTTTCTTTAATAGCCCGGGCTCCAATCTGCATAGCTTCAGTAACCTGCTAACAAACAACGGATCACCAGATGTAACAAAGACAATCTGCAGCTCAAAACATTCTCCAGATTATGGTATAAACTGATCAATTTTATACAATATTTAAAATCGTACCTTTTTTGTTGACTCGGCATCGGCAATAACACTAAGTACTTCCTCTACTCTGTTCAAAAGTGATGAACATTTTTCTCTACTCTGGGTGACTAACTTCAGCTCCCTTGCATAGTTAAGGGCCAATTTTTTGTTCCCAGATTGTAGAGAAGCCAATGCTGATTTTCTCAACCTAATAAAATCAATCTGTGAGGCAACTAAACATTTTTGAGAAAAATCCCTACACTGATGCAGCATAGCTGTTAACTGAGAAGGGATGATAGTGTATGATGAGAAAATCACTGCTATTTTTTATTTTTTTATTGTTGAAAACAATAAACATACTTCTCTTTGAGCATAAATATGTAGAAGTATAACCAATCAAATTACATTGTTGTCAAATTTTTATTCGTTAATCCATGTTTTAAGAATGGACAACCCACAAGCTACCACAAGAGGTCCAAAACCAATTAGGTGAAAAGGTCTATTTCAATGGTCACATAACAGAAATAGAAAAGTAAAACATCACATGAATGCGGATATCCTGCACATCAACAATGTTATTTTGTCAATGTATTTTTGGATTAGCTTATTTTGTGTTAAAAACAACGTATAACCAGAATGCTACTGAGAGGTTTTAACAAAAGAAAAAGCATTATTTCTTCTACTAATAAATCAAAACCAAACATGCAGTACCAAAAAATCTAATAATTTACTTTGGAACAAGAAAGGGAAAATAGTTCAGTATACAAGGGAAGATTTTCTTTTATTTTCTCTTGAAACTTTGTTTACTATTTGTAGTTAGAACTTAGAAGTTCCTTCAGGATGCATATACAAGTATAAAGATTTATAAAACAAACTAACAATTCATAACGCCTATCAGTCACATCCAGTTGTTGCTGAAGCTTCTCAGTGGTCCAAATCAAGTGCAGTACATCATAATCTAAATTAGTGATACTAGATAATGCTCCTGCTGAGAGAGAAACTTTTACCCCCTGTTAAATAAAAACTTGAAATAAGACAGGTATATCAGGCATAAATGAAATCAGTATTGATAATTCTTGCCTGCTGCAACAGGACAATTGTGGACAGTATTATTAATAGCACGAATTTTTACTGAGTTCTATTTATTTACCAAGAATGTCAAAAGCTATTCAATATCCCATCCAAATAATGCCATTTTTTTTCTAATTAGAAAAATAACTAAGTTTTTGTACCTCTAAAAAATCTTTATTATTCACTGATAGATACTGTGCTGTTCTACACCCAGACAGATACCTCAACATTACAGATGCCTCATCCGGCCCTCCACATATGTCCTGAAATTTCTTCATCGTGACGATACAAGATGAATTCCAGTGACTTTCAGATAGATGTTTGACAACTTCAGCAGCCTTATCCTATATATGAAGAAACAGAACTATAATTTATTGAGTTATTGTAATGAAAATATCTAGCAGAATCAAACAAAGGAAATTTAATCCAACTCCTGCATAACTTAATTGACTTGCTAGCACTGCCATTGCATGGAAGGAAGCAAACACAACAATCACAGTGGAAATCTTATTTACAAATGCATAAGATAAATCAAACACATAACCGTGTTAACATAGCGTATGCTAAAAGTTTATGGACTGCACTCACTAAACTATCCTTACTAAAAGGATGGGGTGGGTGATAACCTTAAGCATAGCAGTTACGATAACACATTGTTCAGCCATAATATCTGGAGTCGGTGGCCTTGTTATCAAGTTACCCACTCGTCTGACTAGTTGGGAGAATCGCCCGGACGTTGGATCCTCAAGATCCACAGTTCTTGTGATGTCACCTTCATTATACATTAGAGACTGGAAAATGAAAATATGTAAACACAAAAACAAACAAACAAACAAACAACTGGCTTTGGATACCATAAACATAAACTCATTCACACTCACCAGTACATCGTCAAGACACAAAGGGGTTAACCCTCCTCGATTAAACCAATCATTCTTGACCTGAAAATAACAAATTTAAGGTGAGAGGGAGACAAAGGAGGGAAATTTAACTTGGGAAAACCTAGTACCTCGTACTTGGTACTAAGTTAGTTAGGTAGATACCTGGGAGGGTCGAATGAGGAGGAGGCGAAAATGGGTGGCGATTTTGATGATGAAGTGTTTCCAGAAGCGGAAGCTGGGTTCCCAATCGCATCTTTGACCGGAAAAGGCTTTGAATCGAGCAACGGCAATCAATTCGTCGTCCCAATCAGCAACTTCCTTTGCTATGAAATCCCTAACCCTCAAATTCATAGTTGATTCCATTTGATTTTCCAAACCAAATCACTTCCTTTTCCCCATTTCTTTTCTTTCTTCTCCCCTAAACTAAACCCTTTCTCGTTGCAACGCGCTAACTTCTAACAAATAAAAAACTTGTTCTTTCAAAAACCCATAGTAATTCAAATACTATTAGTGGTTGTTTCCGTTTTAAATTACGACAAAATTAATATTTTAACTCGTGATATTTACGGGATAAATATTTATTTTATATAACTAAAATTTATAGTATAATTAAATTTTAAAATAATAAATATTTTTTAGTATATAAATTATATTTTAGACTTGCAATAAATAATTTATATTATATATGATTATTTAAAAAAATGTTAATTTAATTTATTTAAAACTATCACCCAACACAAAAATCAAAGGCTATCAAACATGTTTAGGCTCATTTAAAATTAAAACTATTTAACTTATTTTATCTCAACCTAATTTTTAGGGTGTTAAATGATTAAAACAAGTTTAAAGAGATACGTAAAGAAAATGTTAAATTACAAGGGACAAAGCATAATTTACTGTAATAGAATAAAATCTACACCTAAATTCATACATGTATGTATAACAAAAGGAAAAATATATTTTTCCTTTTAACAATTTTAAAGTTTGATTATAGTATATATGAACAATTTCATCAGTCTAATTTTAAAATGCATCACTTTTAATTCTTATGTGTTATCTAAATTACTTTTTATCTCTTTATAAAGTATTATCTAAACTACTTTAAATATTAAAAGTGATGTATTTCAAAAAAAAAAAAAAATCTAGTATAACTAAAACCAAACTTACAATATACTACACCTATTGGGTATTGGCATACTCAAACACAAACTCATTAAACTTATTAATCTAAGGTAAAAGTAGAGGCTCGAATATATAATTTATCGAAATTTTGACTTACTATACTGGACCAATTTATTGCAGCTATTATCCATGATTTATATTTGTCTTTCTTTTGACAAACTAGTAACTAAAGATGTTATTTTAATGAAAAAAAATTAACTATAAAATTAAAGGTGTAACATTTAATTCATTTAAAATGCTACTAACAAAATTGGGAGGGGGGAGGCCCAGAAGGGTTATACATGCATGGAGTCGTAACATGAGAAATGAATAATAAGAAGGCTTATTT
Source organism: Glycine tomentella (assembly GCA_007407185.1). Classification (NCBI taxonomy): domain Eukaryota; kingdom Viridiplantae; phylum Streptophyta; class Magnoliopsida; order Fabales; family Fabaceae; genus Glycine; species Glycine tomentella. The sequence goes on from PYAF01004467.1 coordinate 1,044,521, forward strand.
TTAAAACTGATAAAAAAAAATACACACTAAAAGGCTAATTTGTTGATTATGTTGATGGGCAAATATTTTATAAGCCCAAACCCATGCTGTTTGTCAAGGGTGGGGAAAAATATAGAACGACATTGATCAATAATAAACAGTACGCTTTTGCTATTTACTCCTCCTAATTTATTAAGTACATCCTCTTTACCTTTTTTTATATTTTAATACCAAAATATCCTATTGTATACAAATAATAAAAATCCTATTTTTGTATCCACCTTCATTTTCTTTAAACCTTAGTTTTGCACCCTCCATCTTCACTATGACATTTGTTAATTGAAATGAATTAATAATTAATTTATATTATCATTCTTTTTTAAAAAAATGATGTAAATTTTTTTGTTTGGGAAGTATGGCATTATTCATAACAAAAATAATTAAAAACAAATTTAATTTCTCTAAAGTGAAAAGTATTAAATGTAAGAGAATGAAATTGCATCTTTTTATTTGCCATATGTATTATCCATGTGATGTAATCTTGTTTGTGACATTATCAAGCACTAAACATAAGGCATGCATCTCTAGTACCAGAGATTGGAAGTGTAATTTATTACATTGCGGAAGCTACACTAACCAGTTTATCCTTATTTTAAAGTGAGTTGAGTTTATGAGATATTTTATTTTAAATTAAAGATACATATATTTTTATTGTCACTTTACATACTTTATTACTTTAGACATGTTAAATCAAATTTATCTACACTGTCTCAAATTGGCTTCAAATACCCAGCTTCATGTTTAAATTTTCAATGCCCATGGCTGACCAAACATATCACATCTGAAATTAATTTAGTGTGGTCGTAATGAATGTGCTCTGCATGCATCATCCGGTTTATCTGAGTTGTTATGTTCTGGCGAGGAAGGTTAATGTATTGCTTTTGTATGTAGTAGGGTTGGTTGTTCTACCTTGGCATTTCCTGTTCTGCAAACTCATTAGCTCTTTCATACTCTGTCATTATATCTTGAAGAACCATGTGTGCATGTTAATTTGGACATTCACTCGGTTTTGTATGGACACTTCAGATGGTTAATTCGTGGACAACCTTTTGCCTCTTCATAAGTTTCAGTATAGGGCACTGTTGTTTTTAGTCACATTTTCAATCATATTCGGTCCCATGTGAATGTTTATAGATGTGTTATTGGTTGTGTGCATTTTTCTGTTTTGTTCATCTGAGTATTCAATAAAATTTATTTTGAATAAAAACAGATGGAGAACGGATTAAATCAAAAAAGATGGGAAAAAACTTTGGAAAACAAAAGATTCCTTAGTGTTTAAAGAACATAACAATTGATAACTAATTTTAATTGTGCTTATAAAGAGAGATCTTAGTCCTCAGATGTGACAAGAAAATAAGAACAGAAAGTACTTTGAATGGGAAGGGAGAAGGAAGAGGAGAGAAGGAGAGAGTGGGAAAAGGGACTACGCGCGAGTATCGGAATTAATCACTGGGGGGATGCATATTATTTGAATTTAATTTAGTGGATAACCCATCATTGAATGATCGAGATTTTTTAGATGAATTGAGTGATTAAAATGCACTCATACAAGAATTTCCATTTTATTTGATACGCATATTAAATATGTAAAGACTTTGGTAAGTCTCCTAATATTAGCATCATCAATGTAGTTTTCATTCTCCCCACCAGAATGCTCACAAACTCAAAAATAAAAAAGCATAAGCAAGACTAGAGGGTAGAGTCGCGTTAAATACTACAAAGAAGAAGCCAATTAACTCAAGTCAATTTTGCAAAATACTAATATGGACATGACTTATTTTTTATATTATTATTTTTTCAAAGTTTGGTTCGTTCTTGTTGCAAATATATATATATATATATATATATATATATATATAAAGTCCGAATACGTATTAAAATGCATATACCTCATAAAGGTCTTTAAATGTATCAAAAATATAATTCTTAATATTAAAAAGCTATAGATTTTTAGTAAATTAGCATTATGTATTAAAATAAATATATCATAAATATTAACATGAAAAAATAAATATATTATATTGTAAAGTTTTAAATAATTGCTAATTAAACATAGGTCACTACTACAATAGGGGTATTCCACGACGTCCAATCTACGACGGTTATGAAAAAATAGACGTAGTAAGTAAAGCGGTGGCAGTTTTGTAATTTTTTGAACAATAACAAAAAACAACGTCGGTCCTAAACATGCCCGTCATTATTTCAAAGCATTCAAAGTCGGTTTTCATAAAAACCGACTTTGATTCGTAATAAAAAAAAAAACAAATAAATTCCCCCCATCTTAATTGTCTGCGACCCGACCCCTCTGTCACAATATTCCCCCTTCCATAGTGAGATCTCCGTCGCGAAGCACTACTTTCAATCGTACGGAACGAAAACCTACATTGCAACGAAAGGTACTAAGCATCATTGTTCACATTGTTTCCATTGAAGAGGTGTTGTTAAGTGATGAATTTCTGTGTAAGGTTAGACACGCTAGGGTTCGAGGTCGATCGACCGCAGTAACTGGACCTCATTGTTGCGCTTGTATTAGGGAACCCCAGAGTGAATAGGACGTTCGAAGCACATGCTCGAAGCTTCTGTAATGGGTATATCTGAAAATCCCTTCTTGTAATTGTTAACCTATATGCCAATTCCTTTATGCTCTAGTTGTATCTAACTATAAGGTTTTTTATTAAGTCTTCGTCTATGTAAAAGCTGAAGGGGTCTTGGTAACTAAAATCGGTCCTGTTGGGTTTTGCATTTTATGGTCCAAGGTTTACTTTTAGGTGCTGATTTTGCCTTATTAAACCTTTATTTTTTTATTTTTTTGCTTTCTACCTTGTGTTTAACAATTGAATATAGATTGAGATAATGGGGACAGAAGGTACAGGGTGTCTTTTCTGGACTATAATGCTTGCATTCCTTGCTTTCTATCTTTTGTCATTGACTACATGAGGACAGTGTCCCCATTCATTAGTATGCATGCAAATATATGAGGGACCATAGGCCTGATTATGAAAAAAAAGGTTTTTGCTCCCTCTAAATAAGGGTTACTTTTTTTTAGAAAAGCACATTCCTTGTTATTTGCTTTCTTCTTTTGGGGTTTGTTACTAATAACTAGCAACAAAATGTTGTTCAGTTGTTGAATACAAATCAAAATGTTACTGAGTTACTTGTTTCGGGCGTCCTCTTTTCTGTCTTAAGATATTGGTGCCTGATGAAGCTACTGCATGAATTGATTATGCAAAACATTTGATTCTGTAGAAAAACATTAGGCTGAGTTTGAAAATTGTCTTCTGGATTCTCTTAAAAATTTTGTGCTTGTCTGTAATTGGTTTATTTAGTTTTGCTTTCGCTCTATGTTTGCTTAGGTTTGAGTGGGCACTCACGAGTTCTACTTTGCATCAATGATTGAGGCTCTCAATGTGCTTACTCCTTTTTGTTGTAAAAGCAATGGTACTGTTCATTACATATTAATCAATAATACAGTCATGATCACCTCAACTAGATTATATATTAATCTTTTAATTAGGTTGAGCATGGGACCTTTCGTCTCCCATTTGAATGTGTTCAGTCTTCAACAGTTAACAGCTGTTGTCTTCGATTACAATTAGATTTCAATGTTAGTGACAATGACAACAGATTGTGATTATTAGTTATGACTGACTTGAACTTTGTGTAATTTTCTAATTTTGACTACTTATGTGTATGATATAAATTATGTATATTGTTTTCTAGACGTTGCATTAGCAACCATCTCGCTTTTTGGTATCCACTTTAGTGGTTTTGGGGTCTGCTACATGCCACTATTTGGTATTTGACTACTTATAATTGAAATTCTATATGTGAATTTCAACTGTTATTCAAGTTGATAGTAATAAGAAAGATAAATATTTGATTATCAGAAAACTGAATTGGAATTGCTGAGTAATTGCTGAAGTTTCTTTAATTTCACTCAAGAACTATTTGCAACTTTGATTTCAGTTCCCCTAGAGACTCGTATCTCTTGTACAACAATTACTAATTTTTGTCCTTGTGTATCCTTGTGTATCCTTTGGTGGTCTATATCACCACTTCCACTATTTGCATAAGGCCTTAGCCACTATATGATACAGCGGATTATTGGGTTTCTTCCATTGTCTCGTTCCGCATAACACATGTGGTTTTTTCGTGGGAGTGGTTTTGTGAGTGGGTTATTTCTGTACTTGGTAAAAGAGGTCACAACTGTTTTTGTGTAGGCCAAGATGTGGTAAATTTAAGAAAATAAATATTGTTGCACGTGTAAGAGTTAGGCCTTCAATTCATTGTATGGAATAAATAACTAACACTGTTTGGTTTTCTTAATTTGACCCAACCCAAGGGCAAGCCTTTTATGCTGTAATTGGTTGCAAAGGAAGCCATAATTTGAACTCTCTATCTCTGCCTTTACAAAACTTTGTTCCATTTTTCATCCACTTTGCCATCTTTGCAATGCTTTTTTTTTTTTTTGTACATAGATGGTGCGATGTTGAATTTATTTATGAAATACATGGGCCATGCTTGATACATTGGTATCAGTTCTGCACCACATGGAGGGCTGTTTTATATTGCCTTCTTAGGAACTTTGCATGTAAATGTTCACAACATTGTTGGTGTTGCAATTTTGTCCTTAATTTTCTGGCAATCATTTATTATTTGATGTCTTGATTTGATATTGTACTAAATCTGTTGATAACCACATTTGAGTAAACTCTGAATGATGATCTTAGGTGATACACTGTGTCTAAATGGGCAGTTGTTTCACCGTCCATGGGGGGCGCCTTCGTAATATTCACAGCAGTAAAGTTAGAAACCAAAATGTGTCTGGCTGTCCAGTTACATGCCTACTATGCTCCCTGATTAATGCAGATTTAGTTTCCTCCTCGGAACTATTTCTGCCTTTAAATCAGTGGCTGTGTCACTCAAAAATAACAAGAGAAATTAAATATTTCATTTGCTATTCTTATAGTGACAATTTTAAAACCATTTAAAATTGGCTGTAAGTTCATACAACTATTCAACAAATGTTGATCCATATAAAAAACAATGTTAGACAATACAAACCTTAAACAAAATAAAACATAAACCTCAGACACAAAGCAAACCAAAAACATTATGATTGTTTTTTCCTTTTCTTTCAGGATGCAACTTAATATGGTGTTAACATCAGATTGGGCTATATATTTTGTTTGCAGGTACATGTAAGTAAGGTTGGAGCAACGGCCTATGGTCAGTTTCTAAGCTGACATTATTTAAGGAGCTTACTACAGTAGTGGATTAGTTTATTTTGCCATCAAGAAGGTTGCTAATATTGTTTGTGCCCACTGTACGAGGTTGTTTCTCTTTGTTACACTTAATTTTTGTAACAAGTGTTATACCTTGTTTTTAAGTCAGCTCAATTTTTAGTGAACCTTAGTGTCCCGTTCGAGATTTAGTACAACGATTAGTACGGATAGTTTGGATTAATCGTTGTATTGGATCTTGAATTGTCCGTTTGGACAGTTTGGGAAAATTTTATTTTTTTATGTAATTCATGTGTTCAAGTGAAATATGGTTTGTTTAATTTGATTAAATTTTGGATAATTGCATGTTGCTTTCATCTCTGGGTGCACATATGAGATGTGGTGACTTAATGTCACTAGTTTCATTTGGTGTACTTGGAGATAGAGGAGAAATGCTGCCAAAATTTTTTCAAAGTCGACAACCCATAGTTAACCTCGAGCCATGAATTAGGTAAAAAAATTTAATTTTGCTGAATGGGTTAGGGCCACACCTTGAATGAAGTAGGGTAAATTTTTTCCCCTTATGGATAACCTTGGAGTCTATACTAGCAGCGTAAACATGGATCGCAGTTGGATGACGAAACCACGTATCACTATAGAGTATGAGAATGGGGTTGAATACTTCTTGTAATTTGCTGAAGTTAATGCACCATCATTAGGTGGCAAATTTTTCTGCCCTTGTGTTAAATGTGCAAATGGAAGACGACAGTCATTGAATGACATTAGGTCACATCTTATATGTGAAGGCATAATCCAAAGTTATACTAAATGGATATGGCACGGAGAATCTGCAGATGCGCCATCAATGCCTGAAACTGTATCTCATGACGACGTATTTGGGTGTCGGTTGGAAGATATGATTCGTGATATTGGCCAAGAGGGTTTTCGTCAGGCACATGCACCTTACTATGACCAATTACACAGTGATTCAAATCAGCCATTGTATGCGGGGTGCACAAGATTCACAAGGATGTCAGCTGTGTTAGGTTTGGTGAACTTGAAGGCACGATTTGGGTGGAGTGACAAAAGCTTCACTGCATTGCTACAATTGTTGAGAAATATGCTTCCTGAAGACAATGTTCTCCCGAAAAATCACTATGATGCAAAGAAGATATTATGTCCAGTGGGTTTGGAGTACCAGAAAATACATGCCTGCCCTAACGATTGCATCTTGTACAGGGGTGACTTTGCTACACTGCGCAATTGCCCGACGCGTGGTGCTTCCCGGTACAAAGTCAAGGATGACGACAGTGGTCATGATGGCACACCACTCAACCGGTGCCCAACAAAAGTTTGTTGGTATCTTCCTATAATTCCAAGATTTAAGCGGTTGTTCTCTAATGAAAATGATGCGAAACATTTGACTTGGCATGCGGAAGGAAGAGTAGCTGATGGGTTCTTGCGGCATCCTGCTGATTCTCCCCAGTGGAAGAGGATTGATTCTTTATACCCAGAATTTGGATCAGACCCAAGAAATCTAAGGATTGGTCTTGCATCGGATGGTATGAATCTTTTTGGTAGCTTAAGTACCAACCACAGTTCATGGCCAGTTTTAGTTATATTTATATCTAAGGATTTTGGTAGCTTAAATAATTGCTAATTAAACATAGGTACCTATTTAAATCTAAGGATTTTGGTAGCTTAAGTACCAATCACGTTTTCTGATGTGACGGAAATTGTTTCAGGAGACAAATTGTTGAACATTTCTAACCTACAACTGTGGATCATGTGAGTACATTAATTTCACCATCAGACAATTGTATGATGTTTTTATTAGACATGTTATGTGTTAAAATTAGGTTTTTGGAAGAACAGAGTAGACAATTAGGACATGGATCAGTCTATGGATTTCTTGAGCCTCAATCAATACACGATGCAAAGCAAAGAATGGAAAAGTGTCAAAATTACATCGAAACCTGGGTCAAGGAATCACAACGGCAATTGTACCTGGGAGCTTACATCAATGAGTAAGCTAAATAAATGTTTCAAAATTTTGCTTATATATGGATGGTAGTAACTAACAATTATATTTATTGTAGGGGCCATTGGCAACTTCTTGTCCTTTGTCCTTGGTCATATGAGGTTGTATGGTTTTGTTCACTACATAGGAAGCCTGATGTTCATATCAAAAGCGCTGTTAACAAGTAAGTTGAAGTATTTCGTTAAAAAAATGTATGTCTGTATTAACCTAAACCCCATTCATTGATGTTTTGTTATGCAAATTTAGGGTAATGAAGTCATTGAGGCCAACATTTCGTGTTAAAACGTCTAATGTCATACCAAAATGGATTGAAGTCAAGGTTAGACATCTTAAATTGCGTTGCGGACACTTATTGTAGGTTTTCATCTAGCATATCGATGTTTATCTAACCTTTAATATTTGTTGTCTGCTGTTAGAGCCATATTCAAACAGGAGGATATGAATGTGGATATTACGTAATGCATTGGATGTGGAACATAGTCGGTGGGAGTGTCAAGAGTGATTGGAACAAGGTATATACAATGTTGTATGGACTATGTTTGAAGTTTTTTTAAAATATTAGAAGAAAACTTGAGTTATAATCTATAATTCCACTATGTTGTTGTTGCCTGTGTTTGATGTAGTGGTTTCTCGATGCGACACTGTTACACATGGCGTACATCACAACAATCCGGAACAAATGGGCAGCGTATTTGTTAGAAGTTAAAAGGAAGATGGTTACGCAAAATAAGTGCTTATAGCACAAACTAGTAGGATGTATTTGATATGTATTGGATTGGTTATGAAACATACTGTACAAGTAACTGTTACATGTGTTTATTTAGCATGGTGACTTTCAGTAAATGCAACTGCATATCCAATATTTTTAATTTCTTAATTGTGTGCATAATTTATGTGTTCAAAGGAAGGTGCTGGAGCACCTTCTATATGTAGCAGCTGTTTGAAATCCACTGTATGGCCTTTTAGACAGCTTCCAAGGGTAGCTAACGAATTTACAGGAGGAGGGTTTGAACCTTGCAGTACAAGTATGTTTGAATTTACTACAGGTGACATGGAATTTAAGGTCATTAAGTTTTTGTGGCATGTCACTATAAAGTCGTTGTTAAATTGTCAGTATGCATCTGTTGTAATATTAGGAATGTGTATTTCATGTCTGGCAAAATTTGTCTTGGGCATTGGAATCCCAGGAGATGCCAAAGACTTCTTCAATGGACTGGTGTTAGTCATTAGCTTTTCTGCAAAACAACATGCAAGTGCTTTTCCAAAAACAATCTTATTTTAAATTGCAGCTTTATGGGTAATATTTCCATATATTTTCCTCTTTCTTCTTTGCCGAGATATCTTGACCTCATTATATGTAGTGATAATTATCATTTCTAACTTGTGGGTAACTTATTCTGGTGTAGGATTTCCATTCCATTGATATTTTCATTTGAGGCCTGAATCAGTTTTTTCGTTGACCAAGAAAGGCGACCTTAAGGTATTTAACTAATTTAATATGTTTACTTCTCTCTCCTTAAAAGTCATAATCTTGCTATTAATGAGTCTAGCAAATCTGGTGTCCACAAGGGGCAACTGAATAAACCTCTTGTCAAAGGTGGCTTTGTTGCTACCAGAATATCTGTAAGTAATTGTTGGCAAGATCTCTCTTCATTTTAATTGTTCAGGTTGTAAAGACAAGTGTTCAATTTTGACTGTTATATCAGTACAGCTGGCACTTGGGAAATAACTTCTTGTCCACACCCAAGTTGACACTAGCAAACTTAGTCCTGAAATTCACAGTGAAACCCAAAAGCATTTGTTTCCAAATTCAGTTTATATGCTATTGTTATAGATTCTTTTTTGTGTGGTGGTGGTTGGGTGGGTGTGGGGGGGGGGGGGGGAGATTTTCTAGTCTAATTTGTATTGGGAAAAATCCAACCCTCACCCCTTAAACTAGCTTTTGGGGTTAAGTTAGGTCCAAACTCATTCTAAGAATCTAAGATGGTATTAGAGAATATTTAACATTCATTCAAAGTGTCACCCACCATGTTATCCACGCACTAGAAATTTACCAATCATTAGAAACAAGCCTTCTGAGTCTAATTTGTGCCCAGAAGGCATAGCTTTTAACTTCAAAGGGAGGAGATTGTAAGCAGTAGATATATTTCCTAACTATAGAGGAGATTAATCAGAATTGGTTGGTGTATTCTTGCACATCACAATTTAAGAAAAAAAAAATGGGGCTCCATCAGCCCCATATTTCTCTCCATTAGAAGAAATTGGCCAAATGGCATCACTTGACTGTTCTGATAACATTAATTATTTTTATTCACTTATATATATGGCTGAAAATTTTAGAATCCTTAAATACTATGCAGAACATCTTTTTGAAATAATAATAGTTTCTTCTATGCAAATTACTATCAGAATGAGGATCTTCTCCATGCTTATCATTCACTTTATTTTAATTTCAGGTAACCACTCTTAATCTTGAAATTGTTAGAGCACTTGCCAGAGGTAGTTTTACAATTGTTGCTATCTATATATATTCTTGTATCAGAGCATTGGGTATTTAACTTTTGTGTCAAGCCTTTCTGCTTTTATATACATGATCTAGTGGGTCATCAGTAATTTACTGAATGCTATCAAGGTAACATCATGTTATAAATTTAACCTTTTCAGTCATATTGAGATTTGACTCATATGGTTATTATCTATCTCCACCATCTCTTGTTCATGTTTGGTCACTATTTTGAGTTTACGAAAGTGCATCTTCCTGGCTTCATTATTTTGGGCTGGCTCATATTTATTAACGTCATACTCTCCTAGTCTCCTTACCATTGCAACTTAATGTAATGTGGAAGCACAAACTCTCTCTCTCCAATAAATGTTAATCTTTGTTTTTACAAAATCTTTAAGGTGAACAGAATAAACTTGTGCTACTAAAAAAGTTAATATGAAATTATGTATGTCTGCGGAACTCTTTTTGGCTTATACAATTAATAGAACACCAATGATCCACCAAAACTAGAGGTGTTTGTGGCATATCCCTTTCCATCTATTAAATGAGGTTTTTATTTGTAGTTGAAATGTTCTGTGTAAGGTATGTGTTGCATTTGTAATAATTATACTTCGGCTGAAACTTAATACTTGCTGCTATCTATTTTGCTATTGGAACAACTTTACTGGAGAAGCCCCTATGTTCATATGTGGTGATGTGTCCAAAGTTGAAAAGAAGGTTGATGTACCAATCTATTACTTCATCTGTCTCTGATCCCATTTTTAACCCATTTAGAGCTTCATCTGTCTCTATTCCTTAAACTATTTTGGTTTTGGTTCTGTCCTGGCAGCAGTTAGAATAGCAGGTCAATATTGACTCTTCAACAAAACGCGGAGAATCTGCAAAGCTTCTTTTTCAAAACCTTCACTTACATCTTCCGCCAAGTCAATATGATGTGGCTCAATAGGCACAGGCACAACATTAATAATCTGCTACCACCTACAAAAGTAATTCCCATTATTATTATTCTTTTTTTCTTGGTAAGATTATTCTTAATTTGTTATAGTATTTTTTAATATGGCACGGTGTGAAATGAAATATTCAAATGTGCATTCAAATGCTGGTTAGTACAACGAGACAGCGAAGGACTACAAATATATTTCCTGTATTTGATTATTACGCGTGCTACTAGTCTGACTCCATTTTGATCACACATGTAACCAAACCAAATCAAAAAAATAAAAATAAAAATAAAAATGCATTGTCTTACCTCTTAAGAGCTTATATATAGAGGTAGATAGCAAAGTTGTTTCGGACACATACCAAACTCGCATTCTGTTTTCCGCTGCTTGTTTGTGTATGCGTAGCTACAAAGTAAAAGAGGTGAAAATCATTGCTTGCTGTTGTTGTTGCAGTCATTGCATGTATTAATGTAGCCACATGCATGATTCCATGAACATGTCTTTAATTCTCATTGTTAATTAATGAGTTGCATTAGCAGGGACTAGTACAAAAGTTGTTGGCAGTGATCATGTCGAGCACTTCATTGAAGGAGATGAGGAACGGTGGTGAGGATTATAGCAATGGTCATGGTGGTGGTGTGAGCGACTTGTATGGAGAGGATTGTGCCACAAAGGACCAGCTTATCACCCCATGGACTTTCTCTGTGGCCAGGTATCACTACATGTCAAAAAAGACAATAAGAAACTTGGCTTTTTGTATTCATTTCCATGTTTGGATCTGTGTTTCATTTGTCTTTATGATCTTGTTCATGTGGGACTTTTAAGTTTTGGCTATGCTAGACTTGTTTTCTGATCTTTTTGTAACTTTGTTTTGGAGAAAAAAAATTCTTTTATTTCATGGCATTTTTGGGTTTTATGTGGTTTGGAGTACTGGGTTTGGTAGATCACCAGATAGTGGAGTTATTTGAAGCTGATATGTTTCAGGGGCTATTCCATTTGACTTGTTATGAGTGCGATCTGCATAAGGAGTGGTTTGTGTGTTGTAATGATATGTTTAAATTACTTGCTTAGAGTTTGTTTGGTAATCAAGCATTTTTGTGTTACAGTGGATGCAATTTACTGAGAGATCCACGCTACAACAAAGGGCTGGCCTTTACTGAGTGAGAGAGAGATGCTCATTACTTGCTGAAACATCTGATGGAGGAAATGACTGGAACAATGATGATTGGGACGAGGGATGGGAAAGCCTTGAGGAAGTAGACAATCCAGAGAAAGAGAAGATAGAAGACTGTTTTTGTCCACCCTTTGCATCTGTGTTGGGCGGAGATTTTCAGAAAATTTATAAGCCTATCAAGGTTTACTGATGTGCTGAGACTGATTGATCAATCATCATTAAAGCCTAATGCTATGTTGCTTGATGAAGATGATGCCAGTAGCTTATCCCAGATAGCACTTGGCATTATATAACAAGTTATATAGTCTATATTGTTAGAAGAAGTAAATCAGTGTGTTAATTATGTCAAAAATGGTGGCAATGTTTCACAAGTACCTGTTACTTTCTCTTCATCTATTGGTGAATCTGCTGTTTTTAAATTTGCCACTTCTGACTCAAAGCCAACAAGGTCAATCAGGTTAGTGTATGTTGACTCAAAGCCAACATCTATTCTTCCCTTTTTATTTCTCTGGTATCGATTGATTTAAAAGAGGCATTTTTGCATTAGGTCGCAGGGTCGAAGATTCACCAAATGTATCATGCCATGTTTTTCTGATTTCTTGAACTTTGGTTGTATACTATATTCTCATTTTTGAAGTTAATTTCGAATTGTTTTTTCCATGACTCCTTGATTCAAATTGATTTTGATTTCTGTGCTATATGATCTTACTTGATTCACTGTATGGGGGCATGGGGCCATGTAACATTGTATATGGTGAACTGATGCAATGACCAATTTACTAAATGCCCTCTTTATTTGCAGCTCAACTACTGTTGCTGGTGCTGTTGATTCGCATGCCAAAAGCTCTTGATTCAGAAAATGTTGGTGCTAAGACTACTAATATAATAGCTGATTTCTCCTCTCGGTTATCTGAATCAGCAATTTCGTCTGTGGCGTCGATGATTAAATTAATTTTATTATGCTGTACTGATTGGATGATGATTAAATTAATTTTATTAGGTGTTTTAAACAGCAGAATACCTAATGTAATTCAACAACTATTATGAATTTGTAATGACAGGTTGACACCCAATGTTATTGTTATTGTCCACATTTCCTTATATGTTAACGCATTAAAATAAATTGCAGCCATTATTTTATTTTCAAACATTTGTTTATTTAATGGGATAATAAGAAAAACAGGATTTAAAAAAAACTTCATATTCACAAATCAAAGTCGATTTTTACAAAACCACCGACTTGGTAACCAACTAATTTAAGTCGGTTTTTAACAAAAACCGACCTTGTTTTCACATATTTTAAGTCGGGTTTTTAACACCCGACTTTGTATATCAATGTTATTACGACGGTTAAATACAAAACCGACCTCGTATCAACGTTTATTAAGCCGGTTTTTGTCAAAAACTGACATTGTATCAAGGGATATTAAGTCGGTTTTTAACACCCGACTTTGTATATCAATGTTATTACAACGGTTAAATACAAAACCGACCTCGTATCAACGTTTATTAAGCCGGTTTTTGTCAAAAACTGACATTGTATCAAGGGATATTAAGTCGGTTTCTGAAAAAACCGACCTTGTAGGCTAATTATCTAAGTCGGTTATTTGTAAAAACCGACGTTGTATGTATAATTTTTAAAAAAATTAAAAATCATATCTAAGACGGTCCCCTGAAAACCGACGTAGTAACCTGTTATTTTCCACAACTATCATGTATAAGGTCGGTTTGGTAACCGACTTAGTATGGGTTAAATAACCGACCTTGATCACACGTGCTGTAGTAGTGGGTCGTAGGCTAACATTATATGCTTTATTAAAAGATTTAGGTTTTGTTGTAATTAATTGAATTTTTAAAAAAAAAAAAATAGACTCTTTCATTAATAGACTAAATTGAAGTAGGTAGAAATAAATTAAATTGTAGTTCCGTACGTCATAGGTCGCACATCCTATTTCCATTCATTCTCTACAGTGAAATGGTGACGCACATTATGTAGTAAATCATTAGTTGATGAGACCAAACCTTGAGCATGGGAAATTAATCCTACATCTTCAAAGTTGATATCAGTGAAGAAAATGATGTAATGTTGATAAGTGTTGACTATCATTTCCCACTAAACTCAAAGTTAACACGGTCGAACTTTTTCTTTTAAAATTAGTTCTTGATATATGAATTAATTAAAGATGCTCCATTCCTCTTGTATTAGCTTTCTTCCTTCAAATTAAAGTCATTTTGTAATAATGACTGCGCTTGGTTCCTCTTTTCTCTTCTAATTTTCATTTTTCCCATCAAACTTGACTTGACCGTACATACTCATGAAAAAAAGTGATGCCTTTCTCTCCTTAAAAAGCCGAGCATTCTCCCTTATTTCTAACATATCTAACTGTAGTAAATCAAAATTTGGACGTGGGAAAATAAATTTTGACAAGATTGTAAGAATAGCATCATTATGACAAAAAGTAATGGACAGTACGTCACTAACTATGGTGGTAATTGAGTCTATCTACCTGATAATTAACCCATTTAAGATTTGATACATTGAATATGACCAGGAATTTCTTTATCTTTTTCTTAATTGCCAATTATCTTTTGTACTATAAGCATATTGCAGTTATAAATTAGACAATATTAGTGACACGTGCATTAACATATGCTAAATTACCTTTAACACTAATGGGTCTTTATGGACGAGTTATAATTATGGTTCGAGTATACAAAAGTTCAAAATCCTTAAAATATTTAATATTTATAAATTACATTTCAAAATTTATGTGTATAAGGAAAATAATATTAAAAGAAGAATGTATTTTTTAAAAAAATAATCTCGTATTATTTATCAAATATGAATATTGTAAATTAATAAAAACAGGGGGTTCAATTCACAATTTAAAGGAAGGTCTTCTTGAATAGACCCTTCTATGTGGTGGAGCTTATTAGCATTGAGGAACATGGGATGTTTCCTAAAATAAACTGTGGGATTTGAGAGAATTAGATGTTGATCTGTTGGACGTTAACATCAAGGATTCCATAGTAGCTAGAGGCCTGGGCAATATAAAATGTCCAATAAGGCAATGACATGTGAAATTATTATTAGCAATATTTAATAAGAGCTTAGCACCATGTCTGATCCCATTATCTCAAGGTGATGGTTGATGTTTCTTGTCAATTAATTGGTTGTCATCCTTTAGGAAAGGGATAGGTTAAAGAGATAATGAAACGAGGCAAATGAACGCACCTCTCACTTATGTATTGAAGGACACGTTAATGATGGTCCCTTCAGACTTCAAGTAACCTGTTGATTAGAATCTACAAAGTTAACAATTTTGTTACTTCCCCCTACTAATAACCCATCGCATCAACACCCAAATAGCATAGATTTTCTTTTCTTTCTTCTTTTAAAGAAGAAGGGCTTGCCCCCAAAGAGACGCTTCATGATTCGGAATCATTAAAAAGTGGTAGTAATTACTAATTAATTAAGGGATAAATAAATGAAATTTTATGTTTATCATATCGTGGATTTAATTCATTGCACTCGGTACATATCTCATCACAACTTTAACGAATCAGGAATATCAAGGAAAAAGTCAAGATCTTTGTAATTTGCTCACAAGAAAAAAATTAAATGCTAATGAGAATGCATGAAAAGATAAGAAAATTATAGTATCAGTCAAATATAAATTATTCTATCATTATAAATTATTAAATTATTTTGAATGTTATATTTAAGATTTTGTGTAATTTTTTGAATGTAATTAAAAATGTTTACATTTATAGTACTCTATCAAAATTAATTTTTATATTTTACAATATATGTTAAATTAGTACTATGTGCTCATATAGTAATTCAATTATTTGCAAGGGATATATGCCGATTCAATACCACTATTAATAGCATGTTAGAGTTATTTCAATAATAAACAAAAGTTACATGTAACGAATGTATACTAAGAAAAAAATCATAAAAAAAAGTATACATGTAATATTCTCAAAAGCTCTATACAATAAATTTATTTGAAATAATAAATAATAATAATAATAATAATAATTGTAATTTGTTTTTTAAATTATAATAATTGAAATTATTATGATTGATTGCTAGTAATCAATTTTTAAATAGTAATTCTTAATTAGCAAAATTTGTACACATTATTCATCAATTTAAATTGAATAATTTTATCCATCACCATCATCAATCACATGTTGAATCCAATATACCTTCGGCTACATGTTTCTGAATATATGTCCCAAGTCCCAACATCATCAATCACATGCATAAATTATTTATCAATAAGTGGGTTTATCTGAATATATGCCTCAAGGATGTGAACAAAGTTTTTAAAACGCCGAGAGTCTCATCATATATGTCTCAAGGATGTGAACAAAGTTTTTAAAACACCGAGAGTCTCATCATATGTGCCTCAATGATCATTTTTCAAGTTCCTTCTACCTCAAATGTTTTTGAAGGACATTCTCAAATATTTGCTACTTTCAACACTCTGCCATATGCATAACCCAACACCATCGAGCTCTTGTTATTGTCCATCATTATCTACTCAGATGCATGATACGAGTCGTAAGGATAAGGAGGAAGATGATGATAACAACAATAATAACAACAATGATGATGGTGATGATGATAATGGTGATGATGGTCATGGTGGTGTTGATGTTCCTCAACAACAAACAATTACGCGTGATCATCCTAAAACAAGAGGATGAAGAGGTCGTAGAACAAGAGAACAACAACCACCAACAAATCAAGTACAATAAGATGAAAGACCTCGACACATATCCAGAAGGATTTGTTGTAGAATATCATCCCACTATTAATATTTTTCTTAAATAAATATGTGTACTACATTTTTTTATTTAAATCTCTTGTTTACATTATTTTTCTAATTTACAAAATAAATAATAATCCTTCATATTAGTAAAAAAATAGAAAATATTAAATAAAATAATATAAAGATATAGAAAAAATATTAAATAAAACAATATACAAAAATATAGAAAATGTTAAAGAAAATAATATACAAAAATATAAAAAATATTAAATAAAACTATAAACTAAAACTAATTTAAATTTGTTAAAAATTAATTTTTAAGAAAATACGACTTTGAAGTTATAAATTGGTTTAAGACTTCTAATAAATATTTTAAAAAAATTAAAATACTTTGAGTTTGTAAACTAATTTATGACTTCATATTAAAATTAAAAAAATCAGAAATTCTTTCCTTTTTTACAACTTCAATAAAAATTTTAAAAATAAAAATCATATAATTATTTATGACTTTATCATCAAAAATCGTAGGATATCTTATGACTTATTCCTATTTAAGTATTAATTTGAAATTTGTCTCCATTTGATGAATACAAAAAAAAAAATTGTCCCCTTTTGATAACTTTCCCGTGATTTTTCCATGGTGGGAAATTAGTGTATATTTTTTATATTTCATATTAGTTATGTGTTGATGTAGTGTAAAATTGATTAAAGTTGACTGAGAAAGTCAACATTATCCTTATTTGACAAACAAGCACACTTTTTCATATGAAAATAGTCTTGTTTGTATTTTTCATTATGCTTAATCTTTTGGCATTTTGTTATATCTTACGTTTAGGGTTTTCCAGCAATAGGGTTTTTCTTATTTATATGTATCTAAGATTTCTTGTGACAACAAACTTTGATTGAATTATAAAATTTGAGAATTTTCTCAATTTTTTAACCTCAATATTCTTTCAAATGAACAAGTTGTTGAATCCTTACTCCATTCCATCACGTTGCACCATATATGTAGATGTGAAATATGAAAAACTCAGTATTTTCTAGATAAATACTACACCTGATATAAAAAAATAACTTTTCACACCAGTTTTAATTATAATTGATGTAAAATTTGACTTTTTATATTATTTATGATCACAACCAATATAGAAAATAGACTTTCATCATTGTATATATACATCTTGTATATCAAGATACATTTGAGATAATTAGTTTTTACTATTGAATGAAAAGAAGAAGAAAAAGTGAAAATACACATGATCGGCTAAAACATAGTGCATCTAAGAATACCGAAAAGATTATATGGTTCCATGATGAGGTTTATGATCAAGTAACATGTGCCTATTAATTAAGACAAGAAAGTAACACAAGGTAAGCAAATACGATCAACAAATTAACATAGGTAAAATGTAAAATACAAAATAGACAAGAAAATGAATTTATCTATCTATTTCAAATTTCATGTAGAGATATTTTCCTACATTGCAAAAAAAAATTACGTAAATTTTTTTAAAGATCGAAGGTATATATATATATATATATATATATATATATATATATATCATATGAGTTAAATTTGAAATTTTTAATTAAGTTTGAACATCCCTACACCAATCAGAAAAAAATACATATAAAAATATAATGATGTCATGCCAAATACAGTCATAATACGGTGGAAAGAGCACACAATTATATATATATATATATATATATATATATATATATATAGATCATAATTGCAGTTGTTAATCACAATTTAAATCAATCCTTAAAATGTCGCAGATTATTATAGTTTAATTTAGCGTCAACAACGTACCCTTTGAGCGGGAGAAGTAAGCAGGTGGCCATCAAGATAAAATAATGGCAGACCCAGGCAGTACAAATGGAAATTCACCCGTCCTTAGTTCACACCGGAAAATATAAAAACATAAATTAATTAGTCTCGGTTTCACATCAATTGATCATTAACATGCAGTGAATAAAATAATTAGCAAATGGGTTAAAACGGATTTGCCGACAGCCACTGAGTACGATAAATTTCTTATATCAGAGGGCAATGTATCAACGGTAATTAACTATGTTCACAGCAAGTCACTTCAAATTGTAAAAGAATTGAAGAAAACAATAATCACATCAAGAGACTTTGACTTCTAATCAAAACTGTCACTTGATTATATATATGGAGAACATGTGATCAAATAGTTACACCAGATATTCTGTGACGCTTATAATATTGGTACATTGATACAGTAAATAGGTATAAAACCGACTTCCTTTTAACACAAAAGGACTGAGTTTAAACCCTAATTAACGTGAATTCCAGAGTGGTGTGTTGAATGTTTTTGTATCGGGATGGAACCTTGTTTGTATGGCTGAATTGTAAAGATAATTAGCGCGAGGATCCCAATACTTGAGTTTTGGAGGGTTTTTACATGTATTATCTATTTATCTTTCGCCCATGGAGAAGTTTGTTGGAGGACTAGAAGGATGACGTGGCAGACCAGTTGCTTGTTAAGACTCAGCAGACAAATACCCAGATTTTGGCAAGTATAATAATGTTATTATAAAAGTATTGTAAATTATATCATATATATAAATATTTAATGTATATAATTAATAATTCAAATACATGGAGATGGAGTGTGTGCATGTGAATAGGTATATTATATTCCATTGGATGGAAATGATGGCTACGGCATAAGTAGTTGTACAATCTCATCACGTCCGGAATTACTCATGGAAGAGGGTCCCATGTGCGGAAGGAAGGATCATTGGCCCCCATGCAAATGCAAGCATAGAGATTTCTCTTCATCCATGATGTCCTGCATGCATGAGCTAAGCTATGTCCCGTTCCTCTTCATCCATCTCTAAAGACCAATAATTGAATCCAAAGGTTTGTTGCATGTATGGCTCAGCTGAGTGTTGCCGCTCTCTGCAACTTCCTTTTTGGAAAATTGAAGATATCATATATTGCACATGTGTGTACTCATCCTTAGGCTACACCCTAAGTATGTTCAGAGGTGCACTTAGGGCCCATAAATGTAAGGGCCCAAATTTGTATTGTTATAATATTAAAAAAAATCATTTTAATATGGTTTACCAATTTACATACTAATCAATTAAAAAAAAAATAGTTCACACACCAATCACCCTTTCAGCTTCTTCTCCATTTCTTGATATAACACATCCAAGGACAATTCCCAAATTTCAACCTCAAATTTAAAGGTTACAAGCAGGAAAAAAAGGTCCTCGAGACCCGACCCAAAAATGAATAGAAAGCGGGCGAAAAAAAAAAAGTGTTGTGTGTCAGCTCTATCTCTTTTTAAATCAGTAATACAAAGATGCACTTTTTTTTAAGAGTAGTTAATTATCACTTCTGTTAATTAATTATCATACTAGTAGTTATCACTTTTAATATAAAATATTATTTTTATGTAATAAATTCCTAGGATGCTAGCTAGTATAAAATTATTTAAAATATTTTTAAGGGATAAAAAATCATTTTGTATTAAAAATAGAAAAAAATCAAGAATCAAATTTATATAGCATTTATAGAAAGGTAATTTTACTATGTTATTATTAAAACTTATTCAGAGGTTATTTTTTAATTAAAAAATATCAAATATTTTTAAAGTGATTTTCTTTTTTAACATATACAAAATTTTCTAATTTATAAACATGTTGTTTTTAATTAAAAATATTCTTTAAAAAATACAAACAAATAGCCTTAGAACTATTTTGAATAAATTTCTCCATAAATATTTATAAGAGAATAAAAAAAAAGAATCAAACGTTTCTCTAAACTAAATTCAAGTTATGCATGCACTTTAACTTCAACATAAAATAATTAATGAGAAAAAACTTTTAGAAAGAAAGGTGCATAAATTTTTTTTGATCAGTCAGATAAATTTAATTTATTTACTTACTTGTTTTTTTAATTGTGATTGTCAAGAAGTTATTCAAATGCTTATATATATGCTTTATTCAAATACGATTACTTGCTTCAAAATTTACAACGACTCTTGCCTCTCCAAATTAATCATAGCCAGTTCAATCACAGCATGCATGCTTGATTCTGCAACCTGAGCGCATAATCAAGAGGGAGGGAAACGAATTGAATTTGGTGAGTCACTTTGTTTGATGCAATTCTTTCTGGGAGACACATAGATGCAATGTACTCCAAATTTTGGCTAAATATGATTGACTTTTTAAGAGTTCGTTTTCACCTTAAGTTACTTGCACTGAGGAGAGAATAGTAATTGTCATGCTTATACAAAAAAAAAAGTACAACTGACATAACTCAGCTCAAAGAAATAATGATTCAATGAATCTCTTTGTATTTAGTAAACTTAACATATATAAGGCAGTTGATTTTAATTTTATGTTTGTGGAATAATGTATAACAAATAATTCTATGACCATATTGAAGATGGTATCTCATGATGACAATAACATTGGAGTTAATAAGTTCCCGCAATCGTCGCTTCGTCTTTTCGTGTAACTCTCAATGAGACTTTTCATAAATAGACGACTAGTGTATTTAATACTCTCAGATTTCATTTCATAGTCATATATGTACCAAGCAATACCACATGCATATGAAGCTATATATATAGTTGTAGCTAGCTAAGTGTTAAACGTTTTTTTCTAGAATCATCAATGAATTTACATTAAAAAAATCATCAATGATTTGACTTGATGTTAATATATAGCAGCATTAACTCAATAGTCAATAAATACACTAGATGATGGAGTGCATTATAAGCATCATCATGAGACGTTATTGTAAGGAACCATACAAAAGGAGAACGAAGCAGTTTGAACTTTAAAGGTAATAGCGTAATGAAGTTGTCTCTCTTTAATTAATTCAGCAACTATTTTTTGAATTGACACCCGGTAGTTACCAGTTATTTGGGGATCCATAGCTTCCCCTGTGAAAGTAGTGCTTCCCTTTTTGGCATTATATTTCCTTGGTCCGAGGATGATCGTTTGGACTCCAATTTATTTTTTTAATCAGCAAAACAAGATATATATATATATATATATATATATATATATTGAAATATGTAGGACACAAAGAGTGCCACAACCTATGTATAAGTATTGGTCATCATGACTGAATACACCAATTTTAAATCAAGGTTAAAATATATTGGCATGTAGATGTAAATATTAAGTAATCATGGAGATAACATGAAAAAGCCACTTCCCCTTCTATTCCATCAAGACAATTGTTGTCATCCATAACCCTCATTGTGTCTAACAAATTAATTTCCCAGCTATCTTTCTTTTCCACTTATCTTTATGATACTTCCAACCTTCCTTTGTATTCAACAAAAGCTGTTGATACCATATCACTCCAGGTAGCCAATAAGGTTTTGTTTGGGAGAGGAATTTTGGAGGGGAAGGGAGGGAATGGAAAGGTTTATGCATATACATCTCCTTGTTTGGGAGTTTTAATTTTTGAGGGAAAGGATTTGAGGATTTTCAAAACTCCTCTTAAATCCTCCAAAGCCTTAAAGTTGTTGTTCCTCCTATTTGGAGGATTTTTAGAAAGAAAAGTAACTAAAATTATTATTATACCAGTCAGTGTTAATAAAATTACTATCCTACCATAGTCAGTGTAAAAAATATAATGTATTAATTTTTTAAATAAGGAAAAAATTGTAAATTTTTTTTTATTAACTCTCTATTTCCCTCTTTTAATATATTTTTAACTCTCAAATAAGGATAAAGGAACTTCTCTTATTTTCCTCCCTTTCCTTCCCCTCGAATCTTTTTCCTTCTCCTCTCCTCCTAACTCCCAAATAAAGCCTAAAGGAAGAGTAATAAAAGCACAGCAATTTATGTTCCCTGCATGCCACCAATAGCAACATATATACTGCACGAGAAAATCTAACCCACTTCATGCAGAAAAATATCATCTAATCAATCAAGGGAGGTAAGAGACGAGCCAAGGGGGGTACGCCGATTATTTATAAGGGAAAATGGCCATAATTATATGAAGCAAGAAGGGGACCATATTTGGCACAAGACATTAATTATTTTGATCGATTAGAAAAATTATAAGCATACTAATTTTCTCTTTCATCTTATTTTCATATCATCTTATACTCATTAATTTTTCCTTCACACACTTATTATCATTTTTGCTCTGCTTTTTTATTTTTATTTTGTCATATATCCTTCCTCTTTTCACCCAAAATAGATATAAAAAAATTATCATAATTTGATGATTATGAAATACCCTATTTCTAGACTAAATATCCAACTTGCAATAGACATTTATTTTTGTGAGAACTATTAGCGTGTTTGTATTGCGGTTTGATTTAATTTTAAATAAAAAATTATCTAAATTAAATATTAAAAAACTTGTGAATAAGTCTAATTCAATTTATATATAATATTAAATTCGAGAACAGAATTAAATTGAATTTTTATAATTTAGTTTAATAATTTTTATATTTTTTAACATAATGTAAAAAAAATAATTTATACAATGTTTCTGAATAAAAAAAATACAAGGTTTTTAAGTTTTCAGTTTTTCATTATTTTATCCACTTAGTGATTAGCAGTTTACTTTGGTTTTCAACACTCGTAAAAACTTATATTTGTTAGAAAATATGAAGAACAAATAATCATTTATATTTAACAATAAACAATTAAACACGACTGATACATATAAAAATTAACTAATAAAAAACATTAATCGATCTTTTTTTCATGCAGTTTTTTTTTTGTCAGCAAAAATATATGCATTAATATTTATATGACACAAATCGTGCATACAATCCATGTACAAACTTAACCAAAACACACGTCCAGCTTCCAACCAATGAGAATAAATATCTACTAACCAAGAGGAAGAGGTGAATACACAAAAATACTAACCAACTATATGTTTACGTATAAAACTACTAAAGTTCATCCTACAATATACCAAATCCTCGCATTAAAAACATATCAATCACCGAAATAAGCCACCAAAGCATTTTTCGTGCAGTTCGATATTTCCCATTTTCTTTATGGAAGTTCATTTCATCAATAAAATCCTATACTTGATTAAATGTTTTGCAAAATTCACATGTAAAAATTTATACTCAAGCAAAACTGCATAATAAGTAATTAATAGCTTATTTGCGAGATTGCTGCCTCACATTTGCGGTAAACTCGTGTAGATATTTTTTTTTTATGATGATATGTAGGAATCGAAGATAAGTATAGAGAGTTTACAAAAAACTCGTGTAAATATTAGATAATTTAAAAGGAAAAACAAAAAATTTAAATTCTTGTGAGAATTATTTTAAATTCATATTTATTTTCTCTTCTACTTTTTCTTTTCTTTTTAGTTTTTACTATTTCTCTTCTTCTTTCTTAACATATCACTTATCATATCATTCATTTTCCCCTCTATTTTCCCCCCTTCTTATCTTTCTCTCTCTTCTCTTCTTATCAACCCATCCCAAATTAGGGTTTTAAGTTTAGATTTTTCCTTCTTGCATATATCAATCCTATCCTTCTTTTTATTTTGAGTGAAATTCACATATATTGGCAATGTACGCAAAATAATATGAAATGCTATACAAGTCAGCTTCAATTTATAATTTAGAAGGGACGAGTAAAAAGTGTAGCAAAATACCAAAAATTGGAAGTGATAGGACCCTATCATCAAGCACATTCGTGTGATGTGATTTAATCGATCAGTTTAAGCAATGCATATGGACATAATTGAAAGGTCATGAAGCCACATCCATCTACGTCTCACCTGGACCTCATTAAATGTTGACATGCATGTTGAGGACCATATGGAATGCATTAATCTTCCATCCTCTGCTGGCTACTCCTTGCAGAATGCATACAACTGTTAATTAGCTTATATTTTCCCTTTTCACCCTACGAATCAGTTCGGAGATCAAGTTCTAACATCATTTTTTTTTTCATATGGTGATTTTCATTTCTCAACACAATATTAATAATTAGTTTTGAACACTTATCGATTCTGTCACTTTAAAAAATGGCATCAAGATTTTAAATAAAATTTTAAAGTTAAAATTAAAGGTATTATTTAAAACCTCAATTTACTTTTTAAAATAATAAAACTAATAAGGAGGCATTCAAAATTAATTGTTAATTAATGATACAAAAAGTTGAAGAAAAAGACACAATATAATTGAAAGACACTTTCATAATTATTGACAAATTTTAAATGATTTGTTTACATTAAAAAGAAATAAAGTGTTATATATAATCAAATTACACCAAAGTGTCAAATTAGAATTTGATTGTATCACACAGAGATATATTCAACATTTAGAAAAGGAGAATATAGTTTTTAAAATAAAAAAGCAAAAGTTGAGACAATGAAAACTTGAGTATTAAAACTACTAGTATCAAATGAGATAATGCTGAGGTTGCGCCACCATGATGATGTTAATATACGACATGTATATTCACAAGGTTACTCAAGGGAGTGATTTTGAAAAGTTTTAAAAATACATACATATAGGGAATTTTGAAAAGTATAAAAAATATATAAATAAAGGGCATATAAAAGTCAAATATGTCTGCCTATTACACAGGAACTGACAAATTAAGCCGGGCAATTTGCAGGAACACATGAACTTAGGATGAGTTTGATTGTCAAGAAATAAGTAAGAAAAAAGAAAAAAAAAATGTGATCTCATATCTTTACTACACTATTTTAATTTAAATATATTTTTTAATTATTTTCATTTTATTCTTTTTTACTCAACCAAACCAAACTTAATAACCATAAGGCACCTAAAAGTATTTGATTGATAGGTCAATTCTACTCTTATGATCTGAAAACACAATATAACTTTAGTATGAATAATATGTTATAATGATATATTGTTTTATTAATTATTTTAATATCTAAAACGTGAATTAATGTATTTTATATCTTAAAAATACAAATATATTTAAATATTTTATTTAAATAAAAAGGATTTATAAAAATATGTTGGTGTATTTAACTAAGATATCTTTCAGAAAATAAAATATACGTAAAGTATTTTTTATAGGAAATGCCAAATCTCTCTATCGTCAACACTAAATAATATAATATTAATTCTTCTGAAAAAATTAAAACACCAAATAATATTAATAAATCTGTTCAGTCTCTTATTATGTGTTATTTTATTATCTCATTTTCCCACTGTCGGTAGCCTTTTTGATATTCTTATATAAATAAAGGATATTTTGATTGGTTAAAATTTTCTGTTCAAAACACGTGCTACT
This sequence comes from Glycine tomentella, assembly GCA_007407185.1. Taxonomy (NCBI): domain Eukaryota; kingdom Viridiplantae; phylum Streptophyta; class Magnoliopsida; order Fabales; family Fabaceae; genus Glycine; species Glycine tomentella. The sequence goes on from PYAF01004467.1 coordinate 1,070,486, forward strand.
GTTCTATTTAAATTTTAAACAATAAATTATAATATCGAAGGAAATGCAAAATATTAATACTATGTTTTGAGTAATATTTGTTTGGATGCCATTTACATTTTCTTTTGGTTTGTTGTCCTGGATAATAATAGTTAGCATTATTTTACACATTTTATTACATATAATGAGAACGGCAGAGATAGACTCATTATTCCATCGTTAGTTAATCATCGATTTTTTTATTGAATGTATGCATACGTACATAATAAATTATAAAACTGAACATCAGGTTTAAAAGCTAATTGATCGAGTTTGAATTCGAACGATATTTAAGAAACAAGTCTTTCTCCATAAATGATGGCTGTAACTTAAAAGGTTAATATAATTGAATCTCCCATTGATGAAAGATTCCGAGGAATGACATAATGCGTGGAGGTACAATGATAAACCAGTCCTTCAATAATCGGAGTGAGAAAGTTTAAGACAATCTAGGGCCCAAGAAGAAGACCTACACATCAATCCTTATCTATGGTGGAGCAACAAGGACACTTTAGAGCGATGAGATAAATGGAACCACTCAAAAATTATATCATTTTTTTCTTTGCATCATGCGCTTCTTCTTTTTTGGTGTGTTATCTTATTGTTTTTCTGGTTGCTAGCCATCTTAAAATATCTTTCGGGCAACATAATTTTTTAGAGGGTAAACTAATAAGTGTTTTTGACAAGTTATTTTATATATTTATAAATTATTTAATTCATTTATAAGTTATTAGATTAAATAAATGTGTTTGGCAAATGTATTTATTTTATTATTTTATAACTTTATTTTACATACTATTTAAAGTAATATATATTCGAATGAACCATTAAGTTGACGAAGTAGTGTATATTAGGCTAATATATACGAAGTCATAGGTTCTCTTTTCACTACAAACATTGTACATCACAAAAAGTAATATTTGAACTTGTAATTTGTAGTTTATTATCATTTTTTCATTTTTATTCATAGTACTTTAATAAAATTTCTCAAATAATATATCTTTCAATACTGTACTATTTGTTTTAATTATTCTATTATTTATACAATATATCTAAAATTTTAATAAAATATTTAATCTTTAAACAAAAAATACAAAGACAATATATAAACTATAACTACCTAAAAATCGTAATATAAAAAAAACTGTGTACAAATATTTTTTGTCTATAAATAAAAATATTTAAAAAATATATAAAATAAAAATATTTTACAAACAAATGACATACTGTATTATTTATGTCATTTTTGTTTATTAACTAGCTGAACAATTAATTTTATCAAATATTTTAAATTTAATAAGTTAATTTTAAAACTTTCAACTTTAAATTAAAAATTAGTTTTTCAAAATTTCAATTATTTTTGCCAATCACACCCTGAATCAAATTAATACCATCACTTATAATTAGCATCACGTGATAGATGTCACGTTGTTTGTATTTATCTCTTTTTCTTCTAGAAAACAATTTTATTCCAATTTATAAATGAATTTTCAATGACCATAAGATATCAAAAGTTTGAAATAAATTGAATACCAGTTATGTACTCAAGCTTTTTTCTTTTTTCTTTTGAAATAACTACACAAATTCGAAATGTCAATTGACTTTGTATAATATCATTGTCTTTTTGTCTTTATCCACTCATATAGCAAGATATTATGAAATCTTAGCAATAGTCACCTTTTTAACTTTTGTTTTGTTCTTGAAACTGCAACTCATTTGTCACTATGCATCCAATTGTTAGTTCCTTACCAATCATACAAAAATCATTTTATTCACTCTTACTATAATTTTAAACTTTTACTTTTAAAAATAAGAACATTTCTTTTTATTTTTTTATTTATTATACATGAATTCATTATTATTAAATGTTATTTGATATATGTAGGAAAGAGGTGTAACTTACATCAATTATTACACCATTCAATAATTTTGTATAGTATATGAATTTGATTGATCAAATTGTTGAATTATTATTATATATCTTGATTATTTGTGTCAAATTTTATGAAAATTGAATATTAATTAGAAAGTAATAAAATGATTCATATTTTAGTATATTTAAAAAATATATATTACTTTAGTTTTGATATATATAAATGAGATATTAAATAAATTTTGATTAATATAAAGTTGATAAATATGATTTACATGAAAGAAACTTTTTTAATTTAATGATTGATTTTGAGATATAATTATTCAATTGAAAATTATTAATTAAAGAGTGTAATATATATATTATTAAGTTACTGATTACTTTTAAAATATTCTTTTCCGATTAAAATGTAACAATAATGGATTTATATGCTATAAATTAAAAACTCGTGCATGACATGAGTTACTACGATAGTGAAATGCAAATGAGTGATTGGAACTACTTGCAAGGTATCTTATAATATTATGAAAGGAATGTTAACAACATTATTTTTTAGTATTTAACACTTCCTTTGTAATCTTCCTTTCTAATTTGCTTAAATTTATTAGAAATTTTGAAAAAATTCCTTTTATTATAATATATATATATATATATATCATTTGTTTTAAATTATATGACGTTTAAAGTTTTGACACATATATTTAGGAATGTAATTAATTTGCTAACTTTTAAAATTTTTTATAAATAACTTCCTAATATATCATTTATTTCTCTAATTTATGACTTATTTACTCTTTTTATACATTACTCCTACTAAATATTAATTAAAGGTAGTTTAAAGAAAAGCGTTCAATCCAACATTAATTTTATAAAATGACATATATTTTAGAATAATTTTTTCTCTCAAACTAAATTTTATTAATCTGAAACGGAAGAAGTATATTTGAATAATATTATGCATTTAATTCCCGGAAAAAAAAGTCTATAGCTAAACCTATAGTGTCGAAATAACTATATTTTACTTCATTTATTTTAATTTCCATTTACTATCAAAATAATGCTTAGAACATTGTGCACATTATCCAAATCCCCTTTAATAGACTGACAGTAGTGAGTTGCTTAAAAGTCTTTAAATTTACTCTCCAAAATCTGTCTTAATTTTATAAGATTATGCTAGCATAATGCTTTAGAATTTAAAACAGCACATATTTAAAAAAGAAAAAACTTTCTCCATTTCTTTTGAATTGTTAGTTTTGGGAAAAAATGTTACTGCAATTTGTTTATCAATTTTAAAATTAAAGATAAAATTAGTAATTATTATTTGTTATAATGTTATTTTCACTAACTTTTTGGATATTAACTAAGGTATGTCTATAAGTTTTATATACAGAATTGCGACAAGGAAGGTATCCCAACAATTACCTTCCCAAAGGGAGTAAAAATAACGATTTATTTTTTATATAAGAGTTCTAAGTAAAAATTGATAAGAACCATACGTATCCTTTAATTTTTCCGCACACTATTGGTATTACGTCCCTTCTTTCACATTTTGATTTTTGCCAAAGTACGTATACAATTAATTGGTCGAACAAGGTACATAAGGTACATATCATTGCTCCTTGTGCAATCACGGCACCATTGTTTTTTGTTTTCTTTTTTTAATTCTGTCAATTGTACTTCAAAGATGTTGACTAAATTATTAAATAAAGGGAAAAAGTTATTATTTCATGAATAGACAATATTCAAATTTTAATTATTAGAAAATTAATTAGTTTTTAATCAACCAACATTTTCAGAACACTTAGTTAACAAGACTTCTATTATGGAAAAAAGTAATTGATAAATTATAGTAAGTTGAACTTTTGGGGACCACAATGTTGGCATCCAAGCACAAGCAGAGGTCCAGATGCAGCAATGGGGAAAATTCAACTTCTAATTAAGGTAACTGCATTGTATAAATTGATCTATGTTCCTAAATTGCACTATAAAATATTGCTGAGATATAATTGGGGAAGAACCGTAATGATTATGATTAAATTTATATAAAATTGTTTGTAACAGATTGATATTGTGTTTTATGATTCTATACTTTAATATTTTTTATTATTATTTTTGTGATTCTGAAAGGTTCTACAGTCGATGTGGGCCACAGACTCGACAGTTAATGATGTGCAATAATTCATAATGCTTCTCCTTTTCCTTGTTTTTTTTAAATCATATATATATGCTTTTGTGTATTTCTGTATGTGTACATGATAACATGAACTTAAAGTATCATCTCCATCATGCTCTGTTCTTTCTCTTTTCTGTTTTCTTTTTAGCTTTTGGTAATTTAAAAATAATAATTTAATCGAAACAGAATACATTTCGCATATAATTACTTATCAAATGGGGAAGTGCCATTTATATAATGTACTATATTTTTTATTTACTTACTTTTTTAAATTCCACACGAGCTCATAGTTACTTGTATGAGATGATAAATACGAAATCAATGAACATTTTACGGGCAAAACACACATGGTGCTTGATTGGCCGATGAATAAAACCTTTGGATTTGGATACAAAATGAGTAAACCTTTAGTTTATGTTATGAGTAAAGCTATATTTTCTTTTAAATAATATTAATCTTTTTAATACTTGATAAAAAAAATCTAACAAGAATAAATTTTACTTACTTTTTCATTTGGTAAATATAAGAATTGGTATTTCTTGTATAGATTACAACGTATTTTTTGGAAGTAATAATCATATTCAAGCTAGATAAAATCATATGAATTAACACAACTTTTCTTATAATTACATATTTTAGTACTCAAATTTAAGATTATTAATTAAAAATTAGTAAAATAATTTTATAATTGTGCTAATATTTATTGACAATACGACTATTCGATAATAGTTAAAAAAAGGATTTAACTGTTTAAATAAAAAATTACTAATTAATCTATAAAAAAATTAGCCAATAATAAAATATTTTCGTAATATAAGAAGTAAAACCAAAATAACTTGCGTATCATTTGTTCAGAGAAATATTGCACATGTGATGATCATACATGCCGGTGGGATGGTTGTGGACTTAATAAGATTTTAATAAATCCATTGACAAATTATTATCGACTGAATCAACTAATGCGCCCAAATGTTAGTTGTCTATAATTAAAGCTTTGCTTAAAAGTGGCAGGTTAATAATTGTTAGATAGAAATGATATAAAACCCTATAATATTCAAAATGGTTAGCATTTTTTTTTCTTATAGAATATTTTCTAAATTTCGTTGCTATCTGCTACTGTAGACGCGTCTTTGTGATCACCAACATCCATATATATATAGTTTTATTTTTTATATTGATATATATTTTTATTTAATCTAATCATTTTGTTTTACTCTAGTTTCCCTTTTTTCTGGTCAATTTACTCTATCATAGAGTAGGTCCATATTTTAAATGAGTTCAACAAAAGGAGAACTGAGAGAAATTTATCCTTGTTGAAAATGGAAACTATGATCAGAAGGAATTAATTGACAGCACTAACTGGATTCTACATATAAAGGGTAACGTGCATTATTTGTAATAAAATAACAAAAAAAAGAAAAACATTGCTCTTTCCACGTATTGATGGAACTTTTCAAAGAAATCATGACATTGGATGAATTACACATAAAGCTCAAAGCATAAAGAACATACAGAATCCTATTTTATTTTATTTATTTATTTTGTCATACCCAAGTTTTCCAGCTCTAGCTAAAGGGGTATTTCACTATTTGACATTTTGCTTGTCACACAGATGGGCAAAAATTAGTGTGCTTGTCGTATGGATTTGATTGCACTTGCGTCTCACTCAATCTTAATTCTTAAATCATCAGACTAATTATTCAGAATCAATTTTGTTCTTAAATACGAAAAAAAAAACACCCTTGATATGTGCACATCTAATTTAGATTGAATTTAAGTAGGATCAAATCATATTCACTCGAATTGAAAATTAACAAGGATTATAATTATATCTGAACTTATGGGTATTCATTCAATATCGTTCCAATTTGAAACTTTGACAGAAAAGAAAAATTGATTTAATTAAACAGGAGTAAGAGCGGATTCAAGTTTTATACTACTTGAAAAAATAGCTTGTTTATTACTTTTATTTTAAATTTAAAATATAAATAAATAAGGACTTAGCTAATTCCAGTGTGAGAATGGTAAAAAAAAATTTAAAAATCTTCTAAATCCCTCTCAACCTACAACAAAAGATGTCATTAAAAACTACGAGCCAAGTAACGTAGGTGAAATGAAAGAAAATAAAAATGAATAGTAAATGCTAAGTTAATTTTTTATATAAGTAAATCCTAAGTTAATTTTAATTTATTCTACTGAATGATTAAAAATATATATTATGCGTGAATTAGATCATGTTACATGAGTATCGCCCTGATCTTTTCTCACAAGACACCGAATCAGGGGGAAGTGTACGGATCTAAATTAAGTTGAGGCACAAGTCTGGTTCATGAACACCTCGTACACAAATTGTAGTGTGTGGCGAGGAAATTTGCATTTAATTGCTACATTTGTTATAATTGCATTTTTTTTTTCTTCATGAGGGGGTCCATAGTGGTGCTACATAATAGGGTTAGTCAACACTACACAACACACTGTTTGTATTTTGTACCAAACATAAGATAACTTGTAGTAACTTGTTTAGCGGAGACGTAAAACCCTGCCACTTCTCATTTCGTTCCTTCCTCCTATAACTATTGGAGTATCAATTTTCATGCTTCATTTACAAGCATGGATTGTAGTAAGATAAGTCTTTCCCTTCATAAATACAACGAGCGAAATTGCCCCACCATTACTACAAGAGACATCAACACTCACAAGTCATACCTCCGATAAGACATGGTATACTGTTTTTTTGGATAAATCCATATTATCTTTCCACAAAATTCATTTTTTAACATACTGAAATCTATTTAAAGAATTAAAACAAATTCGACAATTTATTGTTTTATATATATTAATAATCAAACTTCTATCACATATTCAAAGAACATAATTATTTGTCAACCATAATATACTATATTATTGATACATGTTATATTGTTTATTAACCTCATATTTCTGATTTTTCTCACCTAGCTAAAATGAACCTTCCCTGAGTCCAAGTCCATCCCATAATACGTACACATACTTTTAAAGAGGAAATAAGAAAGAAATAGAAGAAACCTCACTACTGAGTACTGATTATGACATCTCTCATGGAGCCTCCGTCTTATATTAATTCAACTCCTTTTCTTAGCTGCCACTTCAATTTCCTGTGTTCAATTCACATAATCTCTCTCGCGCTCGCATATTCTCCCTATCACAGTCTGGTTCAGTGCCACTCCTGCTGACATTTCACCTACAAGTTCCATTCAAATAAGCCATCAGTTAATTGGAAAGGTAGTTCACCCCCTCGTTGTTCGTGGGGGGGAAAAAAACACAATACAAAATGGGAAGGCACTCTTGCTGTTACAAACAGAAACTTAGGAAGGGTCTTTGGTCACCAGAAGAAGATGAAAAACTTCTGAGGCATATTACAAAGTACGGTCATGGATGTTGGAGCTCAGTTCCTAAGCAAGCAGGTACTCCAACACTCTATAGTCTATACCACCCCATTTAGCATAAAATCAAGGGAAGAAAATTGTGGTTCATTTCCCTGTCAATGTCGTTTATTGGCAGGTTTGCAGAGGTGCGGCAAGAGCTGCAGGCTTAGGTGGATCAATTACTTAAGACCTGATTTGAAGAGAGGTACATTTTCACCAGAGGAGGAAAATCTCATCATTGAACTTCATGCAGTGCTAGGGAACAGGTAAATCTAACAATCCTTCTTTTCCTGATTTTAATCTCTGGCTCTCGGCCGAGGGATACCTGACCGTTGAAAAAAAGAGAAGAAAACTATTACATTTTTCTTGTGATTAGGTCATCCTAGATATCTTGAAATAGATGTTCTTTTTCTTTCTTTCTTTCTCAGGTGGTCTCAAATTGCAGCTCAATTGCCAGGGAGGACCGACAATGAAATAAAGAATCTGTGGAATTCTTGCCTAAAGAAGAAACTGAGGCAAAGAGGAATAGACCCTGTGACACATAAGCCACTGTCAGAGGTTGAGAATGGGGAGGAGGACAAAACAAGGAGCCAAGAGTTATCCAATGAATTGAACCTCCTGAATTCAGAGAGCTTCAAGTCAGATGAAGGGTCCTATGAGCAGAGAGCATCATCATCATCAATTGCCCCCAAAGCCTATGAGATGGAAGGCTCTTGCAGCTCCAAGATTAACACCACCAAAAATGACACCAACTTGATGTCCAATTGTTCCAACAAAGACATGTTCTTAGACAGCTACACCACTAGTTGCCAACCATCAGATTTAATGGGAAATTACCCTCTTCAGATCACTGACACTCTTCCAACCAATTCAAACTCTTGCCATTGGTTCAGCCAAACTGCAAGACCCTTTGATATGAACTCTGAGTTTACAATCACTTCCAAAGTTATGTCCATTCTTCCACCTACAGCAACCTCATTTCTCCCAATTACTTCTTTTTGCTACAAGCCATCACTTGGTGTCCCTTCAGAAGATATTTCAACAGCATCTTTTGCTTTGAATGGTCCCAATTACTGGGAATCCGGTGCCTCCAACAACACAAGTGATGGAAGCAGAGAGTTGACAACTACAAGTAGCAAGAACAGTGTACTCTCTTCTTGGGGATTGTCAGAAGAAGCAAAGTGGTCTGAGTACATCCAAAACCCAATGCTAATGCTGGCAGCTCCAGAATCATTGTGCAACCAAATTAGGCCAGCCACACATTTGGTACCTGATAACACTTTAGGATCAATAATATTGCCTGATTCCAAGGAGCAACAACAACAACAACAATCTCAAAATTCTAGCATCTTCTCCAAGGACATGCAGAAGCTAACAGCAGCCTTTGGACATATATAGCACCAGGCTTTGACACAATGAAATACTGTTTTAGAAGGGCTCCAAGGGATTTATTTGTGTTCTTAGTACAGGTGTGTGAAACGAAAGATTAATTTTGCTCTTGTATATAGATAAGGTCTGTCAAAAAAAATCATTTTGGTAATATATTTGTGAGCCAAATCATTTGTCTTTTTTACCTTCTCGGGTGTGGGTGGAATAGAATTGCAGAATAAGGATTGCTCTGCTTTGTTCTTTCTTTTCTTTGCTACACTGTTGACTGCATTGCAACGGTGCATTCATTAATTTCCAATACTTTTACACCATCCACAGATGTTTATTAGCACACGGGAAGTATCACTTTTAGTTACTTTGGCCACACACTATTTACCGAATCTCTTTCATCCGTTATGATCTTCTATTCTTCTCTCACCGCACTATCTTTTAGAGTACTCAAAATGGCACCAAACTTGTGCAGCCAAAACTTCACCCTATCCAATATCCTAATAAGGGTTGCCCATCATTTTCATGACACAAGAATGATTTATTCTATTTTATTTATTTCACTTCCATAAATAATAGCCTTAAGTTTCAAGACTTTCCCATCTAAGCAAGTTTTAATTTTACTTGCACAAGGAGGTGACTGGTGTTGTTCTCTAAAAAAAAAAAAAAGACTACAAGTGAATAATAATAATTTGCTTTACTGATCACCAAGAAAGGGACAGGACCAAAGATTAAATTTAGAAAAAGATGCCCCTGGATAATCTTTGACATTTGCGAACATTTTGCTTACTTTTTATTTATTTTTATAAGTTCTCCCTCTTACAAGTCATTGACGCAAGGGAAGACTAACAATAACATGATCATGTGCGCGTATGTATGTAGAGTGGCACCACTGATGAATTGAAGTTGAAAATTGGTGACTTAGTTACGGTCCGTACAATGAGACATGGACCTCTAAGTTAATGCGTGCCTTATGTGTGTGGACGTGTCTTTTAGCCCTTTGAACACACTTGAAAACATTATCTCATTTGCAAAGTGAGAAACTTCCAATTCCAAGAGTGAGGAGGTGCTACAGCTTAATTCCAAGGTAGTTTCAGAAAAGTGGCTTGTGGCTAACCACATCCCCGCCACAGGTGGCAACATCAATATCCCTTTGGCTCTCGTGTGCAAATCCACCCCACACCCTCCACCGATTCTGCAGATTTCATTGACCCTCTATAATTTACTTCGACAGTTCCAAATATATATGACTTTAAAAAGTTTGAGATTCTTAATATATAAATGATTTTTGTTGAGTTTTAGATAAATGTTTTTTTTTATATTTTAATTACGTGATATATTAAAAGTTTTGTTCAAATTTTTGTCTGAATTGTTATTGTAACTTAACTGATGATGTAATGCACACCATTAATTAAGATTATGTCACATCATCATTTAAATTGTAATATAAAAATAAACAAATACCAGAAACTCCTAACAATAAAAAATTTATCATGGACTCAAAAAAAAATATATATATATATAACATGAAATAAAAAATATTTAAGTGAATATATATTTACTAATGTAATCTAACAGTTTATAAGTTTTTGATAAGTTGTAAAAGTTTATTGTAAAAGTAATCAGTGCTCTATATTTAATAATTCTATAAAAATCTAATATGATTGTCTGAATGTAATGTAATATACTGTGATTATATATAAGCAAAAAATAATGATAATGATATTGTATGTTAAACTTAAATATAATTAAATCTAATTAATTTTGTTATATTATTTAATGTTGTGATTCCTAAAACATCTTTCGTTTAATTTTAATTTTATTTTTAATGATTCTTTTTTATTTATGATATCAAATTTCAATAAAAGACATTTTAAAAATAATTTTATTTTTTATTTGAGATTAATAAAATTAAAATGATGTCAATTAATTTTCTTAATTAATTTGAAATTAAATATTTTTGTTTATATATGAGTCCAGATTGAGTAGTTCGAAGCTTTAGATGCTTTTAAAAATGAGTTTAGTTTTTATGGAGTTTAAATTTTATACTTGTTAATTAATTAGAAATTAAAATTAACATGATATTTCATTTTTATTTAAAATATTTATGTTAGTTTATAAATATACTTTTTCCTTTCCTCGATCTTATTTTGTATTCATATAACTTAGAATTTCCAGTGTACTAAACCTCACAGCAAAACTGAAAAAGAGAATTTTCAGACGGCATCACATGTAAATTTAAAAGACTAAGCGACGGTTCGGTTCAAAGTTAATTTGTTAGAATTAATGTTAATAAGAAATAATCTTGAACCATTATGATTGAGATGTGTATCTAAATTAATGTGAACCGTATATCTATTGGAGCATGTTTTTCATTATAAATATGACAATTGATTTTTCAACATACCGAAAAAAAAATCATACTAAAATAAAAGATTTTTCAACTTTAAACAAATAAGGATTAAGGTTATATTTGTTTCTCCGGTGGGGACTATTTGCCGGTTTGCCCATGCCAAAAAAGTTTTCTAAATCAATCGTACCTTCATTTTAGCCTTGATTAATCAAGGTAGATTGATTTAGGGGGAAGAAAAAAAAACGTATATATAAATTATAAAGAAGGAAAGTAAAAAAAAAAAAAAATCCTAAGTGGCATGAGAGTTCATTTAAAAAAATTTGAATTTTTAATATAAGAAATTTTTTTTAAAATTTCTTATTTTTCAAACATCATCAATTAAAGAGATTTTTTGAAATTTTTTTACAATTTTTTGTATTAGAATAAAATTTGGTTAAAATTCTTATAAATGAAATCATGTTGCAGGGACTAAAAAAATAAATAAATAACTCTAAAAAATCTATATATACACCCTGCACATGCTCTAAATAATAACCTTCTTTTTAACAATATTAACTTAAGTATTAAGTTACTAGGTATGCGTGAGAGAGTGACAACTGACAAGTACCCCATTTTCCTTACAGAACACTTGGACAAGAATGATATAAGAACTAACTCGTTGATTAGTCCATAATTTGTAGGGAGTACGAGGTACCCCAAATGGTTTCATTTGAGTGAGTTACAAGTCATCCTCAACAAATGCATGTGTACACAGTAATAGCACACACTAGTTCTGATATATGAAAAACATAACTGCCACACTCAGCTACAGTAAATAATTAACAAAATACAAAACTGGATCATAAATTAATAATTGCTTACTTTCCTGGTATACTAAGCAAAGGTAATAGGTACTGCAACTGCAAGGATGCAATCAAAATGCACCGTTCCTGCAGTATGCATCCGTTTATCCAGCATTTCCAAGTTTTGACTTTATCCGTATTATGATCAATTAAAACCATTTAGTTTAGAGGAAATTATAAAGTAAACTATCAAGTTGGTAAAATATGAATGCCTTGGGATTACACGCTGGACTCAGATTTATGTGGTACTGGTACACATCTAGTTGGTGTGGTGAAATATTTAGGGTAGGTTAACTTCTATCTTCAATTTTCATCTCATGTTAATTTTCAGTTTTCACTTTTAAAGTTTAATTTATAAAATTTTTATTTCGTTTTTATTTATATCGTATTTACAAATATTTGTAGATGAAACAGTAAAAACGGAAACAAATTAAAAACAAGATGACAGATTTGTAAATTAAAAGTAAAAATAGAAAATAAAAACATAGGTAAATGGACTCTTTAAGCATTTGACATGTCATTTTACACATGGGAATATTTAACATTCCTAATTCTTGCTTAAATAATAGTATTTCGAAATGATAATAGTATTGCAAACCAAACCAGAGAATAATTAACTTCAAGTTCAAATTAGAGTTAAAAGGTGAACTTCCAACACAACGATGAACACCACACTACTACATAAAAGACTTTTTAAGACGGTTCCAGAAAGTCTTCAAAGACGGTTCAACACCCGTCCTTAATTCGAGCGTCTTTGAAAATTGACACTTTCAAAGACGGTTACGTGACCGTCTTTGAAAGTTTTTTTTTTATTTTTTTTTTAGATTCTAAGACGGTTATGAGCGGAACCGTCTTAGATTGCTTGGAAACAAAGACGATCATGTATGGAGACCGTCTTTGAAAGCTTTCTTATTCTTTTTTTTTTAATTTTTTTTTGAGATTCTAAGACGGTTATGGTCTGAACCGTCTTAGATTTTTTTTTAACTTTTTTTTGAGATTCTAAGACTGTTATGGGCTGAACCGTCTTAGATTGCTTGGAAACAAAGACGGTCATGTTGTGGGACCATCTTTGAAAGCTTTTTTATTTTTTATTTTTGAGATTCTAAGACGGTTATGAGCGGAACCGTCTTAGATTGTTAATTTTTTTTTATTTGGTGAATTTATTTTTACAATTTTACCACCGTTTTCGTTTAATGTTAAAGCATGTAAAAGTAATCATTAATACGAAAGCTAATACATTAATAAAAACCAACAATTGGTTTTTATTTGAATAATACATTAATATTTGCAAAATTTTAAACTACAACCCAATCAAACCTAGAAGTTCTTCTTTCAAACAATCATCTTACGGATTATTTGTCAATAATACACTCATATACATCCATAACACATCTCACATGATCATCCAAATAACAAATAAGGGGTTTTTTAGGATCAGTCAAGAAGTAGAATATCATTAAAATTTCATAAGGTGAATCTTCTTACACCATGTAATAAGTAGTAACCTGTGCATGAAGCTTTTCAGTTTCCAGGACCATGTACTCGACCAAAGACCCGCTAAATCCGTCCATGAAGAATGCATCTTTGTCATACGCATTTGCATTGTAAGAATACTTAGCTCTCTCCAAAAGACTGACTATTATGATATCCTCTTCCCTAATCAAAGAGTGTCTGATGCCGTCTAAAATCAAGATCTTGCTAGATGTTAAAAATTGAACTTGACAGTTAACTACATACGTTTCAGTGGCGTTGCAAATATGGTTACTCGTTAGATAATTGATATGCATAAGGGCCAAGAATTAATCATCCAAGTACCTCAAGTTACCTTACAACATGTCAAACTACACGATGTGTCCTACTCTTGAGTTGGACCCAGCAAAAAAACTTTGGTACCAATAAAAGGCATGCATGTAGCTACTAGTATTTGTATAGCCTAAAGAGGACAAAGACAAAGACATAAGGTAACTCTTAGAGTGTGTTTGGATGAAGCATTTAAATTGAGAAAAGTAATTTAAACAAGAATTTAAAAATTTTTAAGATAAAATTTCATGTTTGGATATTTTATTTGAAAATTTTAAAATTTAAGAAATTTTAAAGAGGAATTCAGTCAGCTAAAATTAAGGGATTTTAATTTCCCAACCTAAAAGAGAGAATTTCAAAATTCTCTCGTAACTCTCTGTTGCTAATACTCTCTCTCTCACTCTCTGCACTCTCAGACTCTCGCACTCTCTCCCTCGCTCTCCCTCGCTCAGATTCTCGTTCATTCCTCTCACTCGTTCGTTCCTCTCTCAACCAAATTGCGCATCCTCATTCTCGCTAAGGTAATATTTCATTCACTCCTTGTTCTTCTTTTCTTCGTTTTCGTTTTTGTTCTTTCTCATTCTCCTGATTTCTAAGTTGTTTTCATTTTTGTTCTCATTCTCTTTTTTTCCGTTCAGAGTCCATTATCTTTCTCCATTTAGACTTCGCTTTCTCTCTCACAGTGGTTCGTAACAGGTTCGTCACCAGTCTCGCGATCTAGGTTTTGTTCTTTGTTTCATCAATTTGTGTTTTGAGTTTGAATCGATAATTTGTGTTTTGATTTTTGTATGTGACCTGTTTGTTTTGACTGAAGTTATTTTCTTCTAGCTCCTCAAACCCCTTTTATTAGCCATTTCTACTTTAAAATAGAAACCCCTTTTATCCAGCTTTTCCAAGAGAGAGAGAGAGAGATTAGCTGGCACTAGTTTTTAGCAGAGAGAGATTTTCTTATGATCATTTAGATGCAGTGGAGATTTGAAGTAGGATTAAGGTTACAGTGCTTACTTTAATTGCTATTGTTCATGAATCTTGTTCACTGTTTTTTATTTTAACCTTTTGTGAAGTCATGGATTCTTCTATAGTTGTCCTTTTTTTTTAATTAGATTTTGGTTTGTGTCTACCCATATGGCTGTTAATCGTTTGCTTGGATTCTTCTTGTGATTATCAAAGGGTGACTGATTGTGCTGTCAATTGAATCAGCTTACATTGCTTGCGTGTAAATCACTATTGGTGTTTCTAAATGATTCTTATTTGTTAGCACAATTTGTTGATTCATAAAATTGAGTTTGGTGACTTTGTAGATATGACAGTAGTTACATACTGCTAAAATTGACACCTGGTACAATTTTAGAATAATATTCGTGTTTGTGTACTTAAGAATACTCATTTATTTCTTACTTTTCATGTTTTTCTTGAGTTTGCTTAGCAAGAGCCTTTCCCAAAACAAATTGTATTTACTATGTTACCAAAATTTCATTAGTCTTATCTACATTTTCAACATCTCAAAGATAATTATCACCTGTTAAAATATGCATGCAGTCCAAAAACATCAACCAGACACTATATATATTGTTCCAATCCAATCATAAAATGCAATATTTAAAGTTGTAGGGGTTACAAGAGAACCAAAATATAAGGCAGCTTCACTTTGTTGATAACCTCTCCTAAGGGTGATTTGCAATATTATGCAAATTGTTTATGATTTTTCATGTAGAGGATACAACAACATTGCTCATCAGGTGATATAGGGATGTAGAGGAAAATGTTTTTTCTCTTGACTACCAATGAGTCCTAAAAGGATCCTTAACACTCTGATTGTGATTGATATTTTGCTATCTGATGCCAGTGACTTATCAAATTAATATTTTTCCTTTTATTATTACTGTTATATTCGCTCTTCTGTTTGTTAACCAAAATATATGTTTATAATTTAAATATTATAGTGACAGCAATATTGCAAAATCTTCCCTAAAAGCTGAATGTCCAAAGATAAACAATAACATCATGGGACTGCAATTGATTTTTGTCCAAAATAGAAGCATTAGTTTTCTTTTCCCTTTCTGTTTAGAAAAAAATTGAAATACTAAAAATTTCTAATAAGAGGATATAGTTTAAAAAGTATACCAGAAAGCATTTTGGGTTGAGACATTCGAACAATAAGAATGCTTCGGGATGAATATATTTTCCTTGACAAATTAACAATATAAGAGTACATGTTGTACAATTCTTAAATGTGTCACTATATTTGTTTTTTTTTAAATGAAATTTAGACATAACTTTTCTCCAATATAATAATACTTGACAAGTATTTTTTTATAGGCAAATAAAACTTCATTAAGATAGCTAGGTACATAGTATATTATACTTGTTACTTTTATACAAAATATTTAGCTTTGTTTAGTGGTTATACTCTAATACTTAAATGAATGTGTGGTTGTTGATTAAAGTTGATCAATTGACTAAATTTAAATTTTAAATGTTACAGCAACACGGGAAAGAGAAAAGTGTGAAAAGCATGGAACAACTAATTAGAATAGGATTCAGGGTCAATTGGTTGGATCAGCCTGTATGAGCCAAGTCTAATAACACTGCTTATCCCTTCTGAATGAACAATAAATCTTTTCGAATAAAGATGATAAGAATAAGATTCAGTATATGATAAGAAAAATTGTGGATCAAAATATGAAAGTCATAACTATGACTAATTAGAAAGTTAATACACTTTTTTTTGTCTCCCTCCACTATTTGAAACTTACAAAAGTGAGCCCCTGGCCAAACCACTGGGCCAAAAGTATTTGACCAAACCCCTGTCCAAACCAGTGGTCCAAAACTATTTGAAAGTTAGTCACCCCTTGTCCTCTATCTTTCAGTATTTCAAGAGATCTAGCAAACTTGAGTTTTGGGGTCCAAAAGTCCAATTCCTTTTATTCCTTATTAACCACATTGATGACTCTTAATAATGCAGTGTTGGATAGATGACCTCCTTTGAATCTTATATTACCACTTAAACCATTAAAATTGCTAGATAACATTTTCTCCAAGAACACCCTTGGCTTTGAGTTACTAGATTTGCTATTCATTTTCTCTAAGACCTCTGTAATGATTATAACACTATCATAAGCTCGTAATGCATCTGATCCTGGTTTAGTGCATGTTGTTTCAGCATGCTCAGATTGGAAATTTTCCTTGTTTTGGAAATATCTTGTTCTAGATTGTTTTAATTTACTTTATTATTTATATAATGTAATTGTGTAGGGATTGGTTTCTTTGATCAGTTTAATACAGGTTTCTAATTATATTATTTTTCTTTTAGTTATATAGTGTGGATAGTCAAGAAATGGAAAGTAGTATAGTTGATGCTTCAATTGCTTCAAGAAAACATATTAGAGATGAAGAAGAGGAAGAAGAACTTGAACAAGCATTTTTCATTATTTTAGTGTTGTCACCATGCTTTTGGGTGCAATGACTTGGTATCATGACAAGTACTTTGTTAAGGAACCTGCCCAAAATTTGGAATTAGAAAGGCATAGTTTCCTCAGTCAATAATGTGTGATGGAAGGCACGTTACTGTTGCTGTTGAGGATGTCAGAGCAACTTGTGCATCATCTTATTTGATGTGTGATTCAAAAATAATACTACATACAAGCAAAACTTATCATTAGCAAATAGAAGTTTTGCATGAACTGAATCTACAAAAGCTTTATTGAGTAAAGAATTTTGAGGGAAGATCATATTTTTTCCATGTATTTTTCAAAACTGAACTGCTGAAGCATCTCCCTAGAAGAAGAAAATTATAAGATCTCTTTGTATTAGTTGTTGAATGTTTATGTATTTATATTATTATTAAATAAAGAGCTTTGTCATATTTACAAATAAGAACTTACTATATTATTAGAAATTCTAAGTTTGAGGAACTTACTATATTTTTTTGATCATTTGGAAAACAATGGTTTGATTATTATATGATAAATAAGTTCATATATCTTCTCATATATCATGAATATAAGTTCTTATATTTTTACTTATGGTTAATTATGTGTCTAGGTTTGAAAACTCTATACCAATCATTACTAATACAATGATTTTTTGTTGATGTGCAGGGATAGATGGTGAGAATGTCTTTTGGCTTATGTAGGGATCATTTTTTTTTAATTAAGTTTTTCAAACTATTTTGATATCTTAGATTGTATGCCAGACTTATTAATGTTCAAACTATTCTCATTTTTATATTTTTAATAACAATGACGATGATTAAATGTAGATGTAGTATTTTATATATGCTTTCTTTTGTTTTAATTTTTTTTGTTGAAATATTTTTTTATGCCTTAGCTCTAAATTTATATTTTAAAAATATAATTGGACAAGAATATATATATATATATATATATATATTTAAAAAAATTATTATAAAAATAATAACTTTTATTGGTATGACCATTTATATTTTTAAAATATAATTGGATCCAAAAAAATGAAATATAATAAATTAAAATTATTTAATTCAAACAAAGAATTCAAAATATAAGAAATTTAAATTATTTTGTCCAAACAAGAAATTTCAAATTAAAAAAATTTAAATTGATTTATCCAAACAAAAAATTTTAATTGATACATTTTAATTTCTCTAAATTTTAAATTCTCATAAATTTTAAAATACTTCATCCAAACAAACTTTCAAAATATATGAGAAATCATTGAAGAAAGAGAGTGAGAATATAGAATATAATAAATGATTAAGTTGTGCGTGGCTTTATCTTATCCCAACTGTTACTTTGAATTGCATGTAGGGAATGCTTTCAAGTTTCGTGAGTAGTATTGCTGTTGTCAAACCAGTGTTTGTTTGACTCTGAATTGCGTTTCCTATTCTTGGTCAACGTGTCGATTCGCTCTTATGTGAAGAATTCACGTTTATTGCTTCTTGTTTGATTTTGGGCCCATGAAGGGCTTATCCAAGTAACAGTTATTTGTGAATACTGACGGAAAAGCCCATCTGGTTAATCTGGATCGATTCGAAGGAGGCCCAAATTAGATTCTGCCTCAGCGTTGAACAAAAAGGCTATAGCTTACTGCCGTTCAAATGTTGCTTCATGTACTTTCTTTTTCCTTCCAGAACCAGAATTACATTCTGTATACTTTTTTTTATGTCCAGAATAATCATTCCGAAAGGTTAAAAAGATATTCTAAAAAACTGCAGGAAGCAACATGGGAATGCAGAAAGCAATAGCCGAACAATAATATTTTAGCCATCCATGACCATAATTATTAGAGAGAGGTTAATGGCTGTCAAAAAAGAAAAATAACGTCATATATAGCTAGAAATAAATCATTTGATTTTTGACTGAACTCACCTAGATTCAAGAGCGGGTGTTAGATGAAATAAAGTACTGACATCGTGTAACTAGTAGCATATCATAGGAATTTTAACATCCCACTGGAAAAAAAAATCGTCTGTTTAATTTTTTATTTTAAAAAATAAACAGATTTATATTTTGATGTATTTGTTTAAATGACTTTTTTAATAAAAAAATTTAAAATAAAACTATTTTTGGTTCTTAAAAAGTCATTTTTAAAATATGGTTTTAAAATATATTTTTTTAAGTTTAAATGTGCTAACTCTATATGGTATCATTAATATCTTGCTTCAATAGAAGACATAGAGCACAAAGAGAGGGGGTTAGAAAAAAATGTTGATAAAAAAAGGTCCAAAATAAACAAAAATGTCAAACCAAGCGAAAAAAGGGGGAGGGGGGAGAAAAACAGTACGAGACTAACTTGGTGAGAGATGAAAAACAGTTTACAATTGATAATTGTTAGGAAAAAAAGTTATATAAGTAAAAAGCCTATACTCTTTTATATTCTTAGTCTTGACACACACATAATTTTAGTATTTTCCTCTAAGATGTAACTTTTTAATATGTATTTTGTAATCCAACAACAAATATTTTAACATATTGTTTTTTATTGATTGAAGCTTTTTTATAATTATAAAAAATCATGAATCTCACCTAATGACTCTCATAATTTTATAAATTTTAATCAATAATAACTAAAAGGAAAATGCTGAATATTAAAGAATTTTCGTACGAAAAACTACAATCTCGTTCGCGCAATTTGGTTCACGTGTTTGTGTTCCTCACTGAATCACTCTCCTTCTCTCAGTATCTGAGTATCATTCATGTGTTCCAGAGATAGAACCAGTCTTTCTTAACTCAAACCACCAAGGATGGGTGAAGATACTTGTTGCCTCATGTTCTGGGGATTTTGAAGGACTAAAATTTAAATTTTCTGCATTTTATATATTTAGGACCAAAAATAATTACTTATCTAATATATAATTATATAAAAATGATCACAAACTTGAAGAATTTGTGTTTACACAATTACATGCTGAAAATATCATTTCAAGAAATTCATTAAGACTAAAAAGTCTCTAATCGATCTCTATGGTCATTAAAAATCTAAAAGCAATTAATTTGATTAGTGGAATGGTGAAAATAAGACAAATCGGCAAAAAGACTTTGGTTTTCAGGATTGAAATTTTCATGTAACACAAAGGGACATGAGTCATTTAGTTTAAGAATTTATTTTATTTATTTAGCTTTATTATAAAAAATACAAGAATAATAAAAATATGATTTCTATATGAATTTTTTAAAAATAAGAAATAAAATAAAGGTAAAATTATTTTTTTAATTAAGTTAAAAAGGAAAATATTCTTTTCAAAACAAACTACGCCTGAACTTGTCACTATCGTTACCCTTATAATATTTCCCAAAGATAACGCTCATGATCTGATTTTAAGATCAGAACAGAATTCTACACATGATTTCACTTTCCTTTCGCCGTCCTCAATCTTATATAATACTTTTTATTCCAACCAAAGTTCAAAAGCCTTAAATTCGGGGTTGCTTATTAATTAATGGATGGAATTAAGCACTTTCTCCAACTTACAATGGTACTGAAGAAGAAAATTTGCGGTCAGCTAGCTACGTTTTTTTTAATAGCTAGCTACTTTCTTAACATTATAAAATCTGTTTATTATATTTTAAGAAATTAATTTATATATATATATATATAAAATTTTCCTATCTCAAGTTCGGATTTAAATTGTTAGGATTATCCCTGAATAAATTATATTTATCAATTCTTTTGTTATTTTGTCTGGGGTGTTATTCTTGTTTTTGTGTGTGAAATGTGAAAAAATATTAATAGGACCGTTAAAAATTAATCAAACGCAAAGGAATACCATTCTCACTATTTATATTTATAGGGATGTGATTGCAAAAAATTTCATGAAACAAATATCTCCTAGAGCACAACAGCATTAATAAAATTGGTCTAATCATTGATGTGGTGGAAGAGATAGTGGACGAGTGGTCCAACTGATGGGTCAATAATTGAATCGATTTGATTTGGTATATATTTAAAAATTTAAAATTACAGATGTATATATTATATATAAGTGTATAATTAACATTATTTGAGTAAGAAAAATTCATTCATACTCCAAAATCTAAAATAACTATTGATAATAAAAAAAATTAAAAATCCAAAAAATTCCCAAAAAAAAGAGAATCCGACCGGGCCAGACTGGTCCGACCAACCGGTTTTGACCGAGTCAATTGCATAACCAGTCCAATAATAAAACCAGATCGATTATGCTACTTGTTCCCGGTCCGATTCAATTTTAATAACTATGATCTATAATGCATAATTACTTAGATAAATTATTTATCTTAATTTTATGGATTTATAATTTTATGTAGATTTAAATACTTTACATAAAAATTTACTCTGATGTTAAGGTTGCTAAAATGAATGTTTAAATTAATTTTATAGGTTCTACAATGTTTAAAAAATATTATTTAGTATATAATCTTGTTAAGAAACAATTATTTATATAAACAACAGTAGCTATATAAACAGTTTCATGTCATCTAATTAATTAATAAAAAATATTAAATAATATTTCTTAAAATTAAATAAATCATGTAAGAATTCCCATTGAAGATAATTTAATTGTTGAAAGATTAATTTTTTTTAATATAAAAATTTTATAAACAAGACTAAGATATCTTTGATGAATTAGCTTACATTGTGATAGTGGATATTTCTCGAAGTCAGATTCAACTACATGTTTTTTATTTTAAAATGAAAAAGTGCATGTGTAATTTAATAAAATTTTCACGACTCAATTAATATGTGGCCACTTAATATATACAAATAGCCATTTTTATTCATGGATATTGCAGGTAAGATTTAAAATTTCGATGTAACTTTTGTTGTCATGACAGATTTAGAAGAAACTACAAATTAGGGTCCCATTTGATTTATATTGCTTAACAATATAGCTTTCCTCAAGATATTGAAGTTACAAACAACCACCACTCATTTTTTGGTTGCTAGCTACTGATCAGTGATCACTATTCTGATGGGTTTCATTTCATCAACTCAGATGACAAATCTGTATTTATTAATTGACTTTATTTCTGAATTCTGTTGTTCCAGCTTTCTTTTCTTCCATAAAATTGTCTGGGGAAGATGGGAATATGCTTAAATTGGTTCTGCTATTGGAAATAAGAATAGTTCGCTTCATTAGCTAGCACTAGCAATTATTTTCCACAGCATACAGATACCTACAATTCTATGAACACAGGCAAACTATAAAAATATAAGTTAAAAATGCTTTTAATAATAGCTTTATTAGTATAAAATAAATTAAATATGAAAAATACAAATATTTAAAAATTTGAATTTAAAAAGTAATACAATTGGGAAAATAATTGAATGTAATTTATAAATATTATATAAAATATTGATTATTCCAATGTCAATTAAAGTAACTAAATAAAATAATTTTTAATTAAATACTTATATATTGATAAAAAAAAATATTGATTTAATTTAATATAAAAATAAAACATATATTGTAAAATAATAAATTAAGACATATAATTGTGTGCAAATAAAAATACATAATTTATGGTTATTATAAGAGGGAATTGTTATAATCAAATGACATTATATATGGCTATTTTTTAATATATCTTTTAGGTGTAAAAAAATATTAAATAGATGTATATTGTACAAATAAAAAATAATTTTTCAAGACTTTTTTTCATTATGAATAAAAAACTATAGTTTTTCAGTAACTTTCTTTTTATAGCTCCTCCTAATTTTTGCTTATTACAAAGGGGAGGCTGCTACCAATACCATTTGCTTTTGCATGTGAATCACATCAATGGGTTAAAGGGAGGGGATATCATTTTCCATCTCTCTGATTTTGTTTTTAAGATGTAAAAACAAGCAGACAACATTATTTTACCCATTCTTGATTAAACGGTCCTAAATCAACTGCCCTATTTTATTTTTCTTTGGCTGTTCGCGACAAAGAAAATGTCATTCCGAAACCTAGGGACACCCAAAGAAATAGCCTATGACCTAAAAATATGACCTAACCAAAGAAATATCATTCGTGATGACAATACCAGCTGGTTTCCGCCTTGAACTCAAATTTTCAATGCGGTTCAGATAGAGAGTGAGCTAAATAACATTGATGTTTTCCTGTTGAAATAATTAATGTGATTATTTCTGAGATTTTGCATGCATCCTTCGCATCACTGTAAAGTCTAAACATTAGTATATGTCTGGCTTAGTTTATTTTAAAAAAATTAATTATTTTGGTAATGATAATGATTATTACCGAAAAATAATTATCATTACCGAAAAATAATTATTTAGTTTTGTTAATTTTAAGATTTTTAAAAATAAGTAATTATTTATCCAATATGTTAATGTTGTCAATATGCACTTAAGTTACAATTTATCTTAGCTTTTCCATCGTATGTATGATTAAAAAGATAAAGTCATTAAAGTTCAAAATCCCTTAATATCCAATTTGATTTGACCAAAAACCAATATCTTTTAAGATTCTTTCCATATTTCAATGATTATAAAAGATTACAACTAATTATTTTTTAAATTCAAAAGTTTAGATATAAAAAATATTATTCACTTTAGATTCGAAACATCTGATTATGTAGTTCAGTTTATTTTGTGAGATTTGAGTCTATTATTTGAAATTCATGTTTTACTTGTGAGATTCAAGTTTCTCAATTAATATAGATTTTAATATAGTCAGATTTTTCATTCATAAACTCAAGTTTTTCACTTCAAACTCAAGGCTTGTTCGTGGGAGTCAAGTCCTCATGTTGAAAATCAAGTCTTTTGACTATCTTAGCCTAAAAGCAAATTTCTAGGTATTAAACCTATTCCTTCAAAAATTTGATAGATTTGTGATTCAATTATTGAGCCAATTTTAGTTTTAAAATCTTGATGAATCATTGGAGTCTAACTTGGTTAAAATAGGAAGAGTTTTACATTATATACCTAACTCTTCAGCTTTGGTCTTTAATGTTTCGATTGATTTTTCAATCTCTAGCTTGGTTTTTTTCTTTTTTGGATTTGCTTTGTGATTTTGTATGTGTGTTTTCATGTGTTGGTTTTGTCTTCACACAACTTCACTAATTGATGGCTTGCTTTTTTTAGTTCTTGTTATTCAAGTTTCGAAGATCATGATTTACATTTACAGTCATGTTCCTATTGACCTGCCACATGATGTCTACATAAGTAAAAATTAAAATGAAACTTTTATAAATTAAAATGGCAGTAACAATATTTTTTAGAATGTTTATTTTTTTTTCAAGTCAACAATGACTAAAATAAAATATTTGAGGAAAAAAATAAAAAAAAAGTATATTTATTTTTTCCTTATTTTCTCCATTTCATTTCTCTTTTTTTTTAACTCATCAAGTGAAATCACTATCAAAATAAAAACTTAAAGATAATTTTTTAATTTTTTCTTCTTATATCCATGTCAACAAAAATCAAAATGAAGTCCATTGTCAATAAAGACAGAAATTAAAAATTAGTATTTAAAAAAAAATATGGTATTCTCCTCTCTCTCTCTCTCTTTTCTCTTTTCTTTTAAATGTTGTAACTTCCCAATTTTCCTGAATCTTTGTTTCTGATTTATTCAAAAATTTACATATAAAAGAAGTTTAGTAATTCCACCACAAACCATTGACTTCACATCATCAAGTACTATTTAAATATAATTTTTAAAATATTTTTCTAGATCAAATTCCAAAAAATTATCAAAATACTCCTAGTATCATCAAACTAACCAGAATCATGTCTTCAGTCAAAATACACTTATATGAATTATTTTATATTTAAAATATTAACCATTATATTAAAGATATTTTTTTACAATTTTCATGCAATTCTCTAATTAAATAAACGTTATAACCTTTTACGGTAAGAAATAACCCTGTATTGTTGATGCCCATTAATTGATTTGGTCTTACATCTTGTTTGGTTAGAGTGACGGAGGGGAAATAGAAATAATTAGATTTATTAGATATAAATATAAATGAGATAATATAAAAAGTGAGTAGGGCTTACTTTCATATTTTATTTTTCACTTTTTTTATTTTTCTTTCCGTCTCTCTTTTCTCTCTTTTCTTTATTTTCTTTAATCAAATATCTTTTATTCTCGTTTATTTATTTCTTTATTCTCTACTAAAAGGGCATTAGAGTTTCCTGTGAATTAGTGAATATTCACAAAAAAAAAGAAAAAGTTCTTTATGAATATCAAATTATCACGTCTGCTTGATAGAGAACGAGTCTGACTCATCAAACGGCTAGGGACCCAACATGTCCATCATGTCCCTTATGTGATCATTGTACAATGCCATCCAACTCCTCATAAATTTCAACGAACATTTTATCACCACACATTTCTTATGTGATTATCGTGCAAAATTCAACTTCGTACGAATTGATTGGTTTATTTTGTTTTGAATTTTTTAAAATATTTTGTATAAAAAATAATTATGATACCACTTAATAACTTGGTAAGACAAAATTTAAAAAGTTGAAAAAATCAAATAATTATTGTAAAACCAATTTTTAATAACACAAGTATAATAATATCACTAAAAATTATACCTAAAGTACATTAAACTAAATTCAAAATGATGTAAATATACAAAGTTTATATCTAACTAATTTGTTAATTATTCACCTGCTGCGACACGAATGTAAGAGTTATAGTTCCTCCTATTCTATAGGCATAGGGTTGAACACAAATAGTTAATTATTTGAAATGAACTCTCGTATTATTATTTTTTATAATATATGAGTTGGATTTCTTCTAAAGTTATTAAAATTTTGTTTAGTAGGCACTATGCAACTCTCTTTATGGAGATCCTCTAATACTCAATGGCTAATTAAGTATTATATAGGAGATTACTTTAAACTTTTTATCATATAAATAATATTTACAAAATTTTATATTATTCTATAATTAGTTAATACTTTATCCATATACATAAAAATGACATAGCATATATTTTTAAATATACAAAATAAGAAT
>PYAF01004467.1:1096864-1110933 GCA_007407185.1 Glycine tomentella
CGACTCTAATTCATCAAAGTATATTCAATTTTTTAAATATACAAAATAAGAATTATCTAATTACATTATTGTAATTATTTAACTTTATAAACCATTAAGATAAGATAACAACTGATAATTAAATTGATAAAAATAATATCGATATAAAATTATTATAATTTAAGAGTTAATGTAATTTAATACAACATAAGTTGGTTATTTTTTACATTTGAAAATATTCTAATCCAATTTAATTATACCATAAGTACTACTAATCAAGTAGTTAAATATTAGTGATTAATGTGTTGAAATTAAGTTTAAATCTTTTAAATAGTATTTAAATTTGATTTTTAACAAAAATAATGAATAATTAAATTTGATTCATCTCTTCACTCGAATTTTGAATTCGTGAAAATAATATTTATTTAGGTAGTCGCACTACGTAGTTGATTTAAAGATAGTTAAGTGAGACTTTTGATATTATAAAAAATTGAATATACTTTGATGAATTAGAGTCGATGTTTCTAAATTAATACGTGTAAACAATCTAATGGCAGATTTAATGCGCTCCAACCGTCCAAGTCCCCTTCTCAAAATTAATCACCGGTCGGTGAGTGTCCCAGCCAGCGTTAATCAACTTCATCTTACCAAAACCCCATTGAAATGCCTTCAACAATTCATTTAATTACTCAGAAAATTCAATTTTGAAGATCTTTTAAATTGTTTTAGGAAGAGTTTGAACTTGGAATGGACAGTGACAAATTGTCTTAAAAAATATATAGAGAAGAAAATGGGTGGTTGAAGAAAACGTTAAAAATTGAATATCCATGGCCTTATGGCCTGCAGGTTTGCCTTGTGCAACTGTACATCAAGAAGATTGAATAGCAGGGACCCACTTTCTCCATCACTCGTACTCACATCTTCTTGATAAATTATTGCATGCTTCACTCCACCTGTTTATGATTTCGGTCCATTCTTGTTGATTAATTTTTCATATGTATGATTGAAATAATTTTATTTGAGTAATTTGGACACTAAATATAGGTATCCCTTTACATTAAATGTGGACATGGTTGGTTATTTTTACATTATACAGAATTTGGAATTTATTATTTTGTATAAATTAAAAAATCTAATCATATATCATGTAAAAATAGACTCAGACTATACACAAATGATAGTTATTGTACATGTGTTTGATCACTTTTTCCATGTCTGATTTTAGTTGAGAAATTGATTCTGATTTTAATATATTTTTTAAATTTAAAGTTGATTTTAACTTAAAATAATATTAAATAAATTTTAGAAAAAATAATTTATATATATATAAAATAATTTTACATAATCATTTAATCATAATCTATTATGTATGTTAAATTATTGATTTTAATGATAATTAATCTAAAAATCATATCAATAATAATTTATAATTAAATGATAATATAAAATTATTTTATATTGAACATATGATAATTAAACTCTAATTTTTGTATTAGCTAAAAAATTTATACTAATTTTTTACTAACTTGTTTTAAAAATAAATACATCCAACCATTAAATCAATTTTATAAACACAAACAAGAGAATATGCAATAATTTGTCCATCTTCCTTCTCATAAAGGGTATGAATCATAATGTTCACAAGCGTTGGATGCAGCGATTAAGAGCCACGTGGTGCAGATTCTGAAGGAAAGAGACAGTGTATGGATGCTTGGTCTGTTTTCTTCTGTGAGTGTTAACTTCGATATCCCCGGTGAGTATAGTATATATCTGAATTCCTTTTTCTTACCTTTAATTTTTATTTGTTCAAATGTAGAAAGTGGCCCCAAGGTCACATTCATCATATAAATTAATTGATTTTTTTTCATAACGAATAGTGAAAATGAAAAGCGTAATAAAACGTGGACAGGTGTCTACAATCCCTTCGGAGCAAACAGGGAAAGGTTTAAAATTACATCATCAGAGTTGCACGTGGAGAAAAATGAGCTTTCTTTATCTTGTTTTTGGGTTACATTTAATAATTAAAAAAGTTATATTATAGTATAGTAAAATAAAACCCCTGGGCTAAGGTAATGTATTGGAGTGGCCAATCCCACAAAATTTCCAGGCTATTCTATTCTTTTGCTGTTTATTTGTTGGTTGAATGATTGCGGCCCCAAACCAAACAGTCATCATTTCATATTCATAATTCTTATCCCTTTTCTATCCTACCCGCCACCCGGGTTAATATTATAAACAAAAGATATGGATAAACCAGGATTATAATATAATTTAAACTTTTAAGCCTAACACTTTTTATTTTACCGTCATTGTTCTTTATTACGAGTATTTGCTATATATGTTCTCCCTTTCTTCTTACACGTAGCATCGATTACTTCTTTTTCTTTTCTTTTATGCAGATTAGAGCTAATGAGGTCGTATTACATTGTTTAGCTTATACTGGAAAAATATTTTTGAAATTTCAACTTTAATATACTGTCAGTTTAAATTGTCAATAAATTAAAAACTGTTTTAATTATGATTGTTAAAGTAATTATTATCAACATCAAAAACTTTATTAAGAAACTATATTTATGATTAGATAAACGGTGAGTAAACCTTTAAGCTGTCAGTATATTTTAAATAAATTTATTTTTTAAAATGCCATATTACATTCTGTATAAATTTATGAACAAATTAATAATTTTGTATTATTCATCTATTTTAACTCAACTAGATAAGAAAATGCTAAATGTTTTTTTTGTTAAATATGTGTGTATGTGAATGAGAAATACTACTTTTTTTCACTAACCCCGTCCCCCCAATCTAGAAATATTTGTAAATTGTTACATTTGTCAAAAACTTTTCGTATTAAATAACATTGGACGTCGTTTATACTATAACATGATCTAAAATTAATTAACTAATCTTCAGTAACTGTAAGCCACATCTACATTCTCCGCGTAATTTACGTGTTTCTTGAAAGTAGAAATAAATTAGTAGCAAGAATCGATTGTAAATGACAAACTACCAATATACTTATATAATATTTGCTAATAACCAATGAAATAGAATCACTTAAAAGTTGATGCCCGAAATTTCCTGCCACATACTGAGACTGTTAATCAGCAAGTCAATTACACCTTTTTTCCTTTAACTAACCCAAATCTCCTTCACATTCCAATTTTCCTCCATTGTTTGACTGCCAGATTATCACCTTTCACCGGACCCAAAATAAGAGTGTGACATGATGAGACCAATCAGGTTTAATTTAATTTATTGTTCTCGGAATAAAAATTGGAAATAATAACAATAATATTAAATAATGCGTTATGCATATAAAGTTTTGGCATAAATAGGGTGGTTGATTGAAGGTTCTCTTCTACTACTTCTTCTCTTCTCTAGCTACCTTATCATCATAAAAACAGCGCACATTAGCCAACACTAAACGCCGCTCTATACTCTCTCTACCTTCTTTCTTGTACCCGTCTTAATTTCTGTCCCTATGGCTTCGGATGAGACCATGAACTTTCACTCTTCTTCCTTACACGAAGAGGACTTTGATGATGATGATGATGATGATGTTGATGATCACCAACACCACCACCACCCCCACAACTTGTCGAGGCTCTCCGTCTGCACTAGCAGCACCTTTGGCGTCGACGACGACGACAACGACGATGTTGACAACCTCGCCTCCATGTGCGTCTCACACTTGTCCATTGAAAGCTTTGACGCAGATGGTGAGTTATCCTCCGACTCTGAAAACGAATTGGGGAGTTGTTACTCTCTGCCCTCTACTCCCCCACGAAGGAGGAAACAGGTTAAGGACTATGCAAGTGACAATGGGAATGAAACCAAGAAGAGTGGTCCACGAAGAAGGAGAAGACCATCAATGAGGGGGTTTGAAGGAGTGGGGAAGAAGAGTAAGATGAAAGAGGAGGGGTTTAGTGGGGAGAGTGATCAAAGTGGTGTCATGCTCATAACTAGACCCAAAGGTGGAATTAGGTCTCTTTGCATGGACTTGGAGGAAGTTAAGGCTTGTAGAGATCTTGGCTTTGAATTGGAACACGAACGTATGCTTGAGATCCCTTCTCGTCTCTCTTTCTCCAATTCCACACTTGACACTAGCAGTGGTAGCAACTCCCCCATCACCAATTGGCGTATCTCTGCTCCAGGTATACATATCTATATCTTCTCTGTACTCTATTCAGAATTCGAGTTTCGCTTCAATAACCATATGGGTACATAATGTACAGATTACCAAGCTAAAACTCCAATTTTGATTAGAGAATAGCACCAACACTTACGAAATTGTATCTAAGTTTTGTCTTAGGTTTAATTACCATGTCATGTTTTTTTACCAAATAGTCCATAGTGGCAATAATATTTACAACCATGTTACATTTTTACATTATTGTGGAACATTGATTTTATATTTGTTCATGGTGAAGTTTGATTTGGTAATTGAATGGTGTTGGCATGATTAGTGATCTTGTCTTTGTAAGGAAGAAGAATGAAGTGATTGATCTCTCTAATCAAGTTGTTTGTGATTTAGGTGATGATCCAAGAGACGTGAAGGCACGGCTCAAAGTGTGGGCGCAAGCGGTGGCACTAGCGTCTGCCTCAAAATACAGCACATGAATTCGATTTTCTCCTAACTCGTACCCGCTTTTTGTTCAATTGAGACTATGTTATAGCGTATCAGTATAATATAAGCCTTCTGTCTTCCCACTATGATTGGTTATATAATTTTGTTGTAGATTTTAGGTTTTTGTTCATGAGTTTTTTTTCTTTCACTAGGAGCGTTGAGGTTTCAGGTGGAAGTTCTTTGTAGAGTGATGGTCACTTTTGCTCTGTACAGGAGTAGTGTTTGAATAAGATGAAAAAGCCGTAATCAGAGAAAGTAAAGTAGTAGTGTGTGAATAGCCAATGAAAATACGTAATACAAAAATGTAAATGGCTAAAGATAAAAGATAAAAGAAGGGTGAAATTGTTATGGGAATTTTTGGATTCATATTAGCATGTTTGGTTATGGTTTTATTTGTTGCAAACTATACGAAAAACGTGGCCAGAGAGGCAGAGACATCCAAATATTTTTTTTCTTCTTGCAAGCAAACAGACGTTTGAAAAGTCTTTGCAGGTAAAACAAACAGACAAATTGTCAATTGTTAAACACTGTTAATGCCGTAACTGAATGTTTATTTGGTTTTGTGTTTGAACTTTGAAGCGTCAAAATTATAATTCAAATAAAATAAAATTTACAAGAGAAACTCTCGCCTGCATCGTGGTTTAATGTTTTAAGAGAAAAAGTAAACATGCCCTAAATGACAGTAGAGAGCACTTAGATGATCTGGATTCTGATGAAAAAATATAACATCACAAGGTTTGTCAAAAAATAAACCAGCGCAAATGCAAAATGGAAATGATAATCTCCACAAAGTGATATATAATTTTATTGTTTTGTTATTTTATAAAATGTGTAGGTTTAGACATAAATCTTAAATAAATTTCATGTCACATACATTCTCATGCGATGCTTAAAATATTATTAATCAGTAAATAAAAAAAAAGTTTTTTAAAAATATTCTTTATTTTTAGTTTACTAAAGAAAAATATAGTATGGTTTCCAATTTTTCAAAAATAATAACGATATATCTAAATATTAAAGAAAATCCTTTAACAAAATAAATTTAAATTTAAATTAAAAATTATTATATTCATTTAACTACCTTGTCTGCAAAATAACTCATCAGTCGAGGGAGGGAGCAAGTGACTTTTTAGTGGTGCTATAATGGATTTAATATTGTGCATGTATTAAGATTATAATGATATAATAACCCGTACAATCCACTGGAATATATGAACATATATAATATATTAAGATCACTTGTGTTGGCAAGAGAAAAGATAAAAATTAGAAAAGAACATCTACTATTGAATTATTATAAGTGATCATCTTGATGGAAAGGATATTATGTGCATATGTCAAAATCTAAGTGTCCTCAACCCTTGTAGAAAAAATTCAATGACCAATATATTGGTATCCTACTTATAATGCGTGTCATTATTATATTACATGTATTAAGATTATATTTGAATTTAATTATAATTTTTTATACCGAAAAAGGCTCACCACTACAGCACTACCAGTCTACCACTATGCTGCATTGATCTCTTGAAAATCATTGATTATAACTATTTTAAGAATTATATTTATAATATTATCTATTTAGTTGATAATGTAAATTTTACATTGGCAAAATATAAAAAACAAACTCATTATATTTTCAGATAAAAAAGAATTAGGATATGTAGAAGTTATATTTTCTTTTAGTTACATCATATATAAAAAAATAGTAATTCTTTCCAAATCATAAAAAGCAAATTTAGTATACAACTATAATGATGGTATACGACGACAAACAGTATATTCGATTCTAAACCTTCGAGTGCATCTATAGTTCTTTCTACACCCACTAAATATGAGTTCTGTTGTCGCATTAATCGACCACATGTTGAACTTGTAACTAAACCCACTAAACACGTTAGACTTGGATTTGCACACGTGCTCCTCGAAAATGTGTCAAAGTTTGATTCGTATGTCCAAAAATTAATAAAATTAGAAAATATGTTGGGGCTGCCTATGTCAAGCTTTAGGAATTAATTGGTTGTGTGGAAAATAAAAAAATAAAGAAATATTTAAAATAAGTAAAGATTAAAAGGTGTAGGATCCACACTATTTTTTCTCTTCAACCAAACAACCCCTTAATGCATGACAATGATATTAAGTTATAGGACATGGACAGATCTATCAACTAGAATAGAAAATTTATGGCGGTTCGTTAATTTGATATTAACAAGTCGTGAGCGATCTTGCAGCTATGTTAATAATATTAGGTAGTTTACTGGCTTTTCCTCAAAATTCACCATACTATTAGGGATAATTGCCTTTCAGAAAATCATCACTTACCTTTATGCAAAGAAGGAATGAGAATTTCAGTCTCTAAGGAATTGCAAAGATGACATTTGAGGGCCTGTTTGGATACAAGACTAGAAGTACTTTTGAGAGCTTCTCTACTGAAAAAAACACTATATTTCCAGTAAAGAAGCTCTCAAAAGTACTTCTAGCCTTGTATCCAAACAGGCCCTCAGAAAGGAATGGAGGGTGAAATAAAAATCAACCTTGTGGACTGGTAGTCCACCACAAGCAGATTTACCAGCACTGCAAAGCAGGAAAATGTCAATCTCAATTTCACAGTGGAATTGAAGAAAAGACAAAGGGTGCAATTTTTGTTATACTTGATAGGGACAAAATAGGAAGACAATGAGAAAGGTTTTCCTTCCCCTTAGTTGGAAATTTTCAGTGAAATATCATGCCGATGCCAACTTCAACTTTCAAACTACCCATTTTTTGCTGAGTTCCAACTATAAATCACCTAAGTAGTGGTGGAAACTAGAAAGGACTTATGACCAGAATACTGCACTGGTCATGATGTTCAAGGGAATATGAGCCAAAAAGACAACTTATAGCAGGGGGGTGCACAAGACATGGGAATTCAACTTGTAGAGAGAGAATGAATACAGTAACTGAAATCTATTCAGTTTTACCTAAGTTCTACAATGAGTTGATCAATATAAGTAAGGCCAGTTATCAAAGTTTATCGTATGTAGAATCCTGTTAGTAAAGAACAACTGTCAGAAATCAAGTAAGGACTCTTTCAGGTGGTGCCTTTCAAGTGCTAAGTTCTATGAAACTGATCTACAGGAATCACGTTTCAGTTGTTTTTTTCCCAAGACTGATTCAAAGATAAAAAGCAGAAGCACAAGCTCAATTGCTAATTTTGGATTTTCAATCCAAAGAAATCTTATTAAAATGACTTATTAATAAACAGATAGATCTAATTAATTGTAAACTCAACCAATAATGATATTTATTTCCATTACAATTAATGAATGTTAAATACACAAATGGCAATCATACTGATGATATTGATAAAATGTCAAATTCCCACTCACTTGAAGACCAGATTATGGCATGTATTGTCACAGGGGTAAGCACAGTCGATAGCTTTGACAGTTTTCCGATCAAAAAACCAGTCTCCAACAGCAATTGCAATTGGCTGCAGGATAAGATAAATCAGCTTATCAGACGACTCTTTTATGAGAACAACAAATAGTGAATAATTTCACCCGAGGCATTAATGTCACTTTGTCTTAGACCTGACAGCAAACATGAGGCTGCAATCAAATGAAGGCTAAATATTTTTTGAATGACTGTTTTCCTTTGGTGAAAGGGCTGAACTATGAAGTATTATACTGTCATGAATGAAACCTTGAAACAAAGAGATTGTTAATGAAATAGGTCTGTGTAATCCAAAACTTAAGCAATATTTTAACAATATTGAACTAATACAGTAATGATCCTAGCATCCCAGAAGATTTCTCAGCATATAACTTGAAATCTTTCAGCGTTGCAATTTTTTATTCTATACAGTAATGGTAACCACAAGGATTTGTTTCTAAATGAACCAGTGCTTTACAGAAGGATAGTACTGAACTGTAGTGATGCCATGTTATTCCTATTAAAATCTTTCATCATAATGAAGATTTTTTAGAATACTTTTAGAATTTCTATTCATTATCTCTCGCTAAGTATTTACCTCCAATTTGAAGAAAAAGCTAGTCTAAAAAACTCTAATGTTACATTCACCTGCACAGTTTTAGAAGCATAGAAATCTAATCATGCATACCATGTTGTTAATGAGTGGGGAGTCATCAGCAAACCATGTATCTTGTCTCTCAGACTGGCAATGAGCAAAACAAGAATTTATGAATAACCCAGTTTGAGATGTCCCTGAGAAGCCTTCCACATCATTTAGCATTTGATTTCTGAAGTCTGATGCAAAGGAGATATTATATTACAAACAAATCAGATGATTGTAGATATACATAAATTGCTACGCACAATTTACAATTTCACATTTGTAGAAATCAAAGTCACCTTGGAGGAACTGAATTTGAGATGAGTTACAGTGTGCATGATTTGATTTACAATCATTCCAAGAGCCATGGGGATCTGCTGAATGTGGGGCCAAACTTTCTTGAACCTAATGAAAACAAACAAGAGAGATTTAGTCCATAGCATAAAGAATTCAGTGATAATGAGGTTGCAGCAGCTATAAACGGGATCAACATCCATAATTATAGTGAATATGATTCCTGCTTTGCTTGCCCTGTGGACTTTTGCTTAGACATAAAAAATCACTGACATTCAAAACTAGTTTACTGAATGATGGTTGAATTCAATGTGACTGCTGGGCCAAGGCTTTTACTGTGGATTGGGTGTTGGTAAAAGTCAAAATTAAATTTATTTTTCTTGTACAAAAGAAAAAAGAGAAGTAGAAAAAATTGTCACTAGAACAATTTGAAACCATTGGAAAATCGTAGACAGCAAATTAGTCAAACGAGAAACCATGACATCCATATGATAACACTTTGAGGACAAATAAAGATATACAAGCTTGCAAGCATATAACTATGCACATTATTGACATAAAATTACAAGAGAAACAGTGTTTTTCATTAATATTACCTGCCATGCATCATAAGCTGCATTGAGTAGAAACAATGGAGTTTCAACATGGTTGATCAAATTCTGAGGGAAAAAGCACTGCACAAAGAAAATTACATGTTTAAAGTTTGCAAGTTTAGCATTTCATGTTATCAATAGAATGATATACTCATATACAAAATAAAAAAATTACCGAAGTTGGGTCCAGTTGGTTGAGACAACTGTTTGGCAGATTTTTTTGCACCTCCTACAGTTTCAACAACATCAATGTCATGGCACATTTATTCAAATTTTCTAAACACTATATCAGAGGAATAAAACCAGTAACAAGAAAGTTCATTGCAAGCTTGAACCAAATGAGTCTTCAACGTTGAGCTAAGAACAACATAGATCCTTAAATGTTGTATTCTATTTATTAGACAATTTTATTTGACATTCGATATACTACCTGTAATTTAACTACACCTCCAAACAGATTCCTCAGTGTGTGACCCCCAGATATGTCAACCCTTCATGATTGAACAGATAATCAATTATATCTAAGTTTTTGGGCTAATGGTGTGGGCCATTAGAAGTCATATAAAACAAAACTTACGCATCTAGGAAAAACCCTGCATCACTCAAACATTTCACTTTGGTAGATGTAGGAAACAAGCTCCGGAACTCATCACAATGTATTATACATGCCAGACCACCCGCAGAGCATCCGGACAAAAGGGCCTAATATACAATTTTTTTAATTAGCATCCATGCATATTGAAGATTTACAATATAGAGAGTTAGAGACATGGTAAACCTGGTTGGCCTTCTGCATTCCCTTGAACAATAATTCCTGCATTGCAGCTTGCCATATTTTTTGTCCTCGGAATTGAAGCTGTGCAGCCTGAAACAATTCACATGCCAATATTCCCATAAGTTCCAAAAATGAAGAATACTTTCATATGCAACCAACTCACCAGCACTAATATATAAGAACAACCTGTTCATTAGAAAAGATATATACTCCAGACCAGCAAAGATTCATGAAAACAAATATATATGTTGATTTCATCATGTTTTCAATAATTTTAGAAGACAAGATAGTTTCTGTTGAAATTTTAAATTTTAAATGTTTACGTCCTGCTATAAGAAAAAGGTCTATATTTGAAAAAATAGACATATACTGGTATAAATATGTCTACTTTCTGTCATAAAAAGCAAATACATTTTGAAACTATGAATCATTGTGTCACAAAAGTTGCCTGCAAGAGATGCATGGCATATGAGTAGGAGAATGGAGTAATACTAGGACCGTAATTTTAACTCTCCCTGGTCCCACAAATAAACAAAACTCTGCTTCTTCGCCATTGATGCATTAGACATCATGTAAAATAAATAGCAAAACTCTGCTTCTTTACTTCAAGTGACTGCCTAATTTTCTGAATGCACCAATAACTATATAGATAAAAGGGGGGAAAATGTATACTATTATACTGTCATACTCTCACTAACCTCGTTTTGACTATCTCCACTGAAAGATGCCCCATCACAGTAACGTACTATAACTCTGTTCCAGTTAAAGAAATCTGTGCACAAAAGAAAATATACGCAAAAAATGAGAACACACAAGATTTGAGTAAGCATATCTTGTAATCTCCAGAACCAGAAGTAATTAGAGCAAGCATGTGTAAGGTAAAGAGAAAAACCAGGGTTTTCTTCAGCTTTATTGCTCAATATCCCTGTGAATGCTAGTCGTTTTTCCATGTATTTTGAGGAACCACGACGAGTAGTTTTTCTAAAGACACAACTTCTGATGGTATTACACCATCCTCCTCCCTGCAGTAAGGTATGACCAAGCAAGACAGGTAGACAATATAATTACATGCCTATAAATTATCACAGTTGCATATAGATTTCAAACTTTAAGAAATTGTAAAATCTTGAAAGTATTTTTAATTTCTTATTAAGACTCAATGTCAAAACACTTGGATATTCTTTTCCATACCTCCAATTGAATGAGCCAACTATTTGCCCCAGATCCAAATCCAGGATGAAAGTGGTAACCAGGCAATGTTCCATCCAAACAGACTGGCAATACAGGACAAAACAAAAATATAAATCTTGAGTATGCAATTGAAGCGGAGTGAGAGATTTGTGCACGTTTGATTTCACGTTGAGTCATCTAAAATCACATTGAAGTACCAACTAACATAATTTTAGATAAAAGTTCACATGTTTAATCCCATGTTGAAGAATAGATTCTGGTCCATAATTGATTTTTGAGTCATAGCAACTCTAGGTAACTTTTGTGTTGAAAAAAAAATATTAAGTTCTACAACTAATTTACTTTTAGAATAAAAATACTCAAATATAAATCAATTCACTTCAAAATCAATTTAATTCAAAATTAATTTTGCAAAGGCTCATCTAATCACACGCATTTGAGACAGTTAACCCAAAACACATACAGAATATGTTGTCCTTCCTACTGCTATAAGTACTATATTGGTCCTTAAACACATTCAAAGAACGCCAAAAGCAATACCAGAAAAAGAAAAAAAGAGTCGGAAATGACAAAGAGAGCATTTGGGGGGACAAAGGGAAAGTGCAATGCAAAGTACGGTGGATAGTAATAACAAAGTGGCTTAATGGTGAAGGCAGCATTTAAATCATTACAACAAAGAGAACATGGAATACAAATGCAAAAGAAATAAATTCACCGGCTCCTTTGGAAGCAGCTCCCTGAATAAGAGTGAGGGGGACCATGAGAGGTGGAGGTACGGGCGTTGCTGCCACTGCCAGTGAAACGCCATCGTTTTCGAACAAATGCTCAGCCTCAGATCCAGCCACAGAAACAAAGGTAAATGCTGCTATGAGTATTACAATCAGCTTCTTCATTCTCATTTCTCGCAACAACCTCAAAAGCTTAATCACTATTCACTCGCTCCTTTGTTTTGTTATTTATTTATACAGAAATAAAACAACAACGATGATTGATCATTGATGATTTCTCTTCTCATTTTTTTTATTGCCATAATAATAAAGTAATAAAATAGGGAATATTATTTTTTTTATTGTATCCTTCCTTGACTGTGGGTCCCCTTTTTGTTTTTGTCAAATTAATTTCGCATGTGCCTCATTAGCTTGCATTTGTCGTCCAGTATATTTTGTCCCATCTTTCTTCTTCTTTTATAACTGCATTAGTATGTGTATAAGTGTATTCATGCCAAGCCTCGAAATATTTTTATCTTAGACGTATATTATACTAAATATTTAAATTATAATTTATATTTTTTTACATATTTTTAAATTCACTTTTGTTACTAAATATTATTGATGCAACTTAAAGAAATAATTCTTTAAACATTTTATATTCTTATAAATATTTAATTAATTAAACTTACTATCTTTAATTGAGTATAAAATATTTTTTTAAATAGTGAATTATAATTAATGTTCATCTTTCTCTTATAAATGTTTACCAATATAATTTCTCTCTTATTTAATTAAGGATATGTTAATCTAAAAATAATTAATGCACTAAATATTGTGGATTAGATCTTATATAAAAAAATAAGCATCACTTTTAATTTGAATCTTATAAATAAAAATAAAAATACTCAAAAATTATTAATACAAAATATCTATCATTTTGATAACTAATTTTTACCTATTAATCTAACCGACTATTTTCTCCTCTTCTGGTATGTTATCAAGAATAATCAGAAAACAATCAAAATATTGAAGCTTCTTAAAATACTGGTCAATGTTGCATTTGTATTTAATCATTTTAATTTTTTTTTACTTTATTTAAATAATAAAAGTATTATTAAACAAACTTTTGAAGACTATTAAACATTTCTCATTATTTTATTTTATTTTACTTTTTGTTGATTCTTTCTATAGGATGATTTTTTCTCGTACCTCATTGATAACTATTTGAACTTTCAACTTCTACAAGAGTTAATTTCTAAGGTGACTTTTGATAATTATTTATAGAATAATTAAAAATTAAAAATTTCTTATAAGTTAAAAATGTTTTATGTATAAATTAAAATTAGTTTTTAAAAAACTAAATGAGATTTTTTTTGATAAATTAACTTATGTATACGTCAATGTAATATTTTAAATAGATTTTAGTATCTCAAGAAACTTGTCTATAAGATTAATTACAAAATGATTTCTTAATTTATGAATAAAGTAATTTGAACTTATATAAAAAAAATTATAGGTAGTCGTTGAGAAGTTTATACAAACGAATCTTAATTAATTGACTCAACTTATCGTGATAACTGCTTGTTTAGTTATATATAAAACATTTGAAGCGCAGAAAACAATTTTGTTTTGATATATGTGCCTATTGTAAAACAAATATTAATTATTTTCATAACTTCATCTTTATATATTAGTAATTTATTAAATAAAAGAAAAATATATTATTTACCTGATTTGGTTCCAAAGGAAAATATATCATTTTCATGATCTCCAATAAACATTAATCACTATTTTCACAAAAGCTATTTTAGGAATTAACATTTCCTGACAGGTTATTTTGATA
>PYAF01004467.1:1111033-1121218 GCA_007407185.1 Glycine tomentella
GCGTTTACATGCTCCCAACAATATGATTTACATTTTTAAGCATCACCATTTGTGGGGAGACAATTGCTATGGACCATGGCTGGAATTGTTCAGTAGGTAAAATTTGTTTCTTTTTTAAAGCAAAATCTATGCAAGGACCATGGTTCAACTGCTGGGGACTGGATCATTTGCTGTAGCTCTTCCTCAACCTCCCATATTTTGGGTAATGCTTCTTTGATATTATGAATGCTACTCAGTGCATAGTCAGCACCAGGAACCAAATCTGAGCGTCCCACCTGTCACCAGAATGTTAACTTGCTTTAGATATGTACATGAATTATGGAGCCATTTTTCTTAAATTTCCCAATAAGATGGATAAATAGTAAAATATAGCTCACAATAACTGTGTTAAGTCCAGCAGCGTTCCCACTTGCAATGTTTCTAGCACTGTCATCAAAAAACAACTGCATAGGATCGAAGACGGGGGAAAAACCAATAGTAAGTTAATTCCAAGGCCAAAATCTATAAATAAACACATAAATGCGTAATTTGTGTGACTTTTTAGTTTACATAATAGATTTTACCGTTTTCCTTGGATCTAAATTAGCAATCTGAATGGCAGCTTCAATGGCTTCAGCAGAGGGTTTGCATAGGATTTGTGTCTTGGAGTTGAAACATCGGCTCTCTACTTGGTTACAATCTTTGTTAAACGAGTTACTCCTTGTTAGCGCGAGATTATCAGTAGGTACATTTGTGTAATTAGGAGGATTAAGCGTTTCAAAACATAGGATGCTGTCAAAACATTCTTTCAAGCCTAATCTGTTGAGAACTTGATGTGCATGTGCCTGATCTGCATTAGTGAATACCTGGGATGGCGATTTCCAAGTCTTATAATTGGATGGAATGCTCTCCACTGAATAAAACAAACTAATATGAAATTATTTGCTTACTATTTTACGCTGAGGCAACAGAAGGTTCCTTAACACTGGATCTGGCTTCATTTTCTTGTATGGTAATCTTCCATGCACGTAGGCATGAAATTCATCATTATCAAACTCATAACCAAGGCCTGAAATTGGAATTTCAGAAGGAAATAATAATGAAAGAGAAAACCGAGAACAATGCCAATTTTTTCTTCCCTTTAGTCCTGCCATAGTTGTCCCATATTCCCTGTACAAATCCACGCAAATCTTTGGTACTTCACTTTCTTCCATATGCAGGTGTTTCAACATATACTCTGTAAACAAGATTGGTTAGCTAAAGGACTTGTTTTGCGTATTATCTTAACACTAGAGGCATTGTAGTTTTAGACTTTTAATAATTTTCATTGTTAATGTCTGTACCTTCTATGTTCTTGCGACATGCCAAATTAAGACCTGTGCTCAATGGGTAGAGAGTATCGTCCATATCTGTTGAAAAGATTGGAGCCATGAATTAATAACACACCCTTTTCCTCTTTTAAAAAAAAAAAGAAAACCAGAACACGTTTGCAATGTCTTGGTTCAATTGGTTGGGGAGAACTGAGGAATAAGATGAAAATAATGCTTTGATTGTCTATTTGTTTCTCCCTTGTTTGGAACTCGTTAAGGAATATCAATTAGTGAAACCAAGTGCGTGTTTGGAAAAAACTTGGTAACATATGTCAAACACTTTCTCCCTATGTCTGCTGCAAAAGCAACACTGAAGAGTTTTTATGTCTTATAAGAATTCACGTGAAAATAACAAAGACTCAGATCAAGAACGTGCATGGGCAGACGCACGTTCGGGATTGGGGTGCCCCCCTTAAATTCTCAATAATATTTTTTTTTATAATAATAAAATTAAATTAAATTAAAAAATAGTTTAAACATTTACATAAGAGGAAAAATTGAAAAAATATAGAAAAACAATAATAAAAAAAATGAAAAATAAGAAAGGAGTGAGTGTAGGTATGTATGTTTGTAATTTTATGAATGGAGTGGCTACACTCTTGTTATTTTTAAGCACTGATTACATGTTAATTTTGTCAATTTATTTTCTTTTGAATTGTACCTTTTTTACACTTTTTTTTATAATAGTTTGTTCCTTTAATTTCTGTACGAAAAAAATTTCGGAGACGCAGCCTTCTAACCTCCACCACTAATGTCCTCCTTTACTTTTTTTTCTGGATCCCTCCTTTGACCACCACATATGGAAAAGGTTTGAAAACTCTGCAGCATATACTAAATGACTATATCCCACACCTTAAAGAGTTTTTATGTTGTTACATGTGATGGAAAATAAGTTTGTTTATTTTCGTAGTAATTAATTTAAAATTTATATTAATGTTATTTTCTGAGTTAATACTATAGACCACTTTTTGAATATATAAAAAATAAACTTCAATTTTTTCAAAATAAATCTATAAGTGAAAATAAAGATTTAGAATAAACACATACCTTTGGTTTTAAATTTTTTAACACAAATATCTTTTTATTTTTTTCTGCAGCAAAATATATTCTTTTTTCTGTAGCAAAATATTGTAAATAGATATATTTTAGATAGACATATTTTAGATTTTATCTTTAGTTGTTATCTTTAATTGATAGTTATTATCTTTAGCTATTATTTTTAGTTATCTTTACCTTTAGTTGATTTCTTTAAACAGAGACATCTTGTATTACTTTAATTGGTAGTTATTATCTTTAGCTATTATCTTTAGTTATCTTTATCTTTAGTTGATCTCTTTAAATAGAGACCTCTTATATTAATTTAATACACCATTCATATTCTACAAATTTTAAAACATGTTCCTTCTTCCTGATGCGATAGTGCCCCCTCTTGATTTATTTTCTGCATCCACCCCTGAGAACGTGTATCCAAACACACTGGTAATCTCCAAAAAAAATCTTCCTAAGTTGCTATTTTCAATTTAGAATTTTTTTATGAGAAAAAGTATTATCACACTATAAATTGTCATCAGTTAGACTCTCTCAAAATTAAAATTTTAATGATCAAAACTAAAAACAAGACGAAACAACTATTTTTATTATTTCAAAGATATAAACCTAAAAGAAAACATTTTTGTTTCTTTTTTCTCTTGTCTTTTAATTCCCAAACAGTATCACATAAAATTCGTTCGTAATTTGACGTATCATTCTATACTCTCTACTCCTTGCTTGATTATACCATTACCACTATAATGTTTGCCGAGCTTACA
The DNA here is from genome assembly GCA_007407185.1 of Glycine tomentella. Classification (NCBI taxonomy): domain Eukaryota; kingdom Viridiplantae; phylum Streptophyta; class Magnoliopsida; order Fabales; family Fabaceae; genus Glycine; species Glycine tomentella. Next base: position 1,114,191 of record PYAF01004467.1, read on the forward strand.
AAACTTGGGATAATAATTTCAATGTGCATTTTGGTAGTAAAAAACACTTGAACCAAAATTGCACAACTCGTGAAACATGTAAAAGTGCATTAATAGAGTAGCACATATCACACCGAAAAACAAGCAATCATATTTGAATCCAGCAATTCTGCGAGAAGTATCCATCGTAAAGAAACTATAATCTGCATCAACATCCAAAGAATTTTGTTAATTCCAATGTTTATGAAAACCCTGCTTAGCAAACCATATATTTGCTTTCGGCATAAGTCTTAAATGCAGTTTGACTTTGATCATAAAAGTAATTGAAAAAGAAATACAACAATATAAAAAACTAGTTTCAAATCAAATTTACCAAAGGTGTATTCGTATAAAGACCCGATAGAAACTACCTGGTGAACTGATGAAGAATATATGACCAAAACTTGCAATTTATAGCTCAATATATCGAGATTCCGCATAATATAAAAACAATGAGCTAAGTGAGTTATTTAATGTGGTGTGATAAAATCAATACATGAAGCATTCTCACCAATCATCAATGTGAACCACATAAAGTCAATCATGAACAAATAATTATCAAGGCTATGCACAGGAACAGAACATTATTAGACTATTAGAGAACAGAAAAGGAAAGTACAATAATTTGCAAAGGAAGGAAACAACACTTGTGCTGCTGGTGTATGAGTGTAGCACGAACAATTAAGTAGTGGTTTACAAATCTTTTTTATAATATAGTATTTGTGTGCATGAATTTGTAGGAGGACCCACCACTAAGTTTAAATGTGCGAGGTGACGCATGAATGGTTGAAATCTTTGAGGTGGAGACCATCGATATTTTTCAATTGGATTGGTAGGATTTAGTACTATTATTTAATCATACTTACTTTATGCTCCAATGCATGTTGCCCATGTGTGTTAGCCCTACAAACATAAACACCACTTGAAGAAAAGCAGAAAAATTGGACAGCAATCAATCTTCTCCATATATATAAATTTGTCGTATAAATAGGATAAATTTTTTGCTTGTTTAGAATCTCAATGCCAAGAAAAAAAAGGGAGGCATAATCTAGATATGTGATGGTGAAAATGAGGTTTATTCTTTTCTATAGAAGGAGTATTATAAGCATCAATGCTGTTATTTGTAATTCTAATAAAGCATATCAACATCAAAATGCTTGTTTTTTGATGTCCTTTGCAGCCAAATCAGATGCCAAACCGAAAGGCTTGTCATGAGGGACTGTCCGGACGGACATTGTCCAAATAGATGGTATTTTTCATTTTTTTTCTTCTCTACTTCAAAGTATACTTTCCTTCCCATATAATTATGTTCATGATATAACACAACCATATAGTAAATATGGACAATTACTAAATATGACACGAACAAACATTAAATATGAATAGTTCTTTCAATTAAAATTTGAACGTTGGTTCACTCCTTTATAAGAGATTACTAGATTAGTCTCTTATTCTCTTTTGTTAAATTTAACCCACATTAATTAAAGAGAAATTACACTTGTACAATAAATCTTATAATAAAAAGAGAGAGAAAATTTTAAAATTTAATAAATAAAATGATAGAGAGATAGACGCATAAAACAATGTTATATAAATTAATGTAAGAATTGTTATATATGTATCATATCTCTTAAACTGAAATTTTGTGTATATAAATGTATATTAAAGATTTATTCTTATTTACATATAAGTGTATATGAAATTTATTAATGTTCACTAACATATTTTTCTAAAGAATATTTTAAAATTTTAAAATTTAAGTGTATTTTAATAAAATTATAATTCACTATTTAAAATACTCGTATACTTGAATATTTGTATACTTGGATTTGGAACTATAAATTACGTTTTGATTAAATGAAACATTTTAAAAACAAATTAACGACACGGATATTTTTTAGTTTATAACGACAAAAACAATAAATTAAAATTGGATCTTTCCTTTCCGCAATTCATCCTCAGGTACATTACTAGAGTGTAACATATTCCTTCCCACTTGGAACGAATAAGTAACAAGACGGTTGGGTAATATCCCATTCATTTTACTTAATGTATCAAGCTTTAGCCAGTGATCCACATGTACAAATTTTATTCCTACGAGCATTGACAAAAAAAGATACTAATAGTAAGCCCAAGAAAATTTGTATCACTTGAGATAAACATCTAATATTAAAACAGTGACATGTTTAGCAATATTACTAGTTTAATTTTTTTTTAAAAAAACGTATATAAAAATTACATTAAAACTATTTTCCTCCTTCAAATATCTTTCTTCGGAGGCATCCTCTCAAGGAGAATACCAATAGAAAAAAAAAATTATATAAAAATCTATATAAAACTTATTTATGGCTCTTGTAAGTTTTTTAAAATAAAATTTATAGTTAAATATATAATATAATTTCTCATAAAAAACAAAAAAGTACTTAATTGACCTTTTTACTCAAATATAACTTAAAAGTATATGTCTGGAAAAAAAATTAAGTCGCGGGGAACTACAGCATTAGCTACTGATCACCTGCAAATAATATGCAGTAGATTGTAGGGTATCTTTATTTCATCTTATGCTTAACCAAAGAGTAAGCCATTCTCTGAATAATTTTGAAAACGCAGCACAATCTCATGTTAACCTAAAACACCTAAAGAAATTATTGAATTCGCTTTTCTAAATTTATTTAAAACCTGGAAGCAATTGCCCAAGACATATGAGGATTTATTTAAATTATAAACAAATAAAAAATTGTTGAAGAGGGAAAATATATTCTTCCAATTTCCAATATTTGTCTAAATTTATCAGCGGCTTAACCCTTTTCATATTCTGAATTTTAGTGGTGTAAACATTGTAGTTTTATGTGAAAGGAAAATTTTAAAAAAAAAACCCATAATGTATATTCTAAAAAAAAGGGATTACAACTCATTGTAAGACGTCCCAAACAAATCATATGAATCGGTACAAATAATTTGATTCACAAGTGCCTTCTCTACCTCGCCTTTTGTTAATTTTTATCTTTTAAATTATTCATTTTTCTAACGTTTGTTAAAAAATAAATTAACCCTTACGTTTTAATTATTTTACTAAATTTATTCCAAAAGAGTATCTTATGATACTAAGAAAAGAAAAATCAATTGATTAAACTTGTTCTACTTTTAGCTAGGATTTTACTTATTAAAATCTTACTTTATGTTACAAATTTAGGTATTTAGAGGAGAAACATTGAACTTCCCTCCTTGTTTGGTATGATGGATGAAAGTGATTTTGGGTGTTTGGAGTAGGAGAAATAAGGTGAAAAAAATTTTAAAAATTATACCACACACATTGTTGTATTTTTCATATATTTTTCCTCATTTATTTATGTCTCTAATAAAACACTTTTAAATTACATTTTATTTCTCATCGATTTTTACTAATTCTTTTTATTTCCACACATTCTTTTTTCCCCCTCTTTACCAAGCAAATCCTGAAAGTGTAAAAAATATAATAAAAAACAAAACACTAAAAACTCATTATTAGGGCATTGGACACAAGAGATTTTTTTTGAAATACAATGAAAACATATTTTCATTGTATTATTAGGGGTGTGACTTCTCCATATTTTCGTCAAGAGTAGTGTTGTTAACCAATTGAGTTAATAGGCCAATTATGTTTAAAATTATTAATGTCGTTATATATAACACTAAATTTTTTAATATATATTTAATACATATATAATTTTACATAATAAATTTTGTACCAATTAATTTTGATCTAATAATATATTTTTTTAGATATATAATTTTTTTATTAAACTTATGATTTTTATTTAAAATTTATATATGTAAAAAATACATTATTAGATTAAAATTAATTGTTATAAAATTTATTATGTAAGCTCATATGTGTACTAAATATTCATTAGAAATTGTACTATTATATAACGATATTAATTATTTTTAACATAATGGACCTTACAAATTGATAATTCATATTTAGCTTATGGAAGGGTATTTTTTATTTGCCCTTTTTATTTCTGGATGCAAGAAGAAATGCACTGGGTGTAGGAAGAAAGTTCCACGAGTTGACGGTAAAATCTTACGGACCAAGTCCATATCAACATAAGACCATCTCTTACAGCCAGATCCACCTAAGTGCTCGCAGTCATTTTTTTATTTTTTTTTCTGAATATTCACAATCATGTTAATGATACTATAATGTAATATAATACTATTATATAATATAAAAAAAATAGATACTGATAAATGTAAACATAAAAACTTCTTACAGGAGATAAGAATTAATGTAAACATGACAGTGAAATGTAATATAATACTATTAAAATTTATTGTAATGTAAACATTGTAAAATGCAAAGAGTGTTATAGAAATGTTTACATTAATTGTTATCTCCTGTATTTACGCATTAAATAATATGCAACTTCTTATGTTGTCCATCAATTTCCAAACAAGAAATAACATAAAATCTTCAATAATTATAATCAAACGGTGTTTTTTTTCTTTTTTTTTTCTTCCAATTTTCCATCTCATTTTCTTTTATATTTCTCTTTTCTTTTCTGAACACATTATTTACATATTTGTGAATTTTTCTCTTTCTTAGTATGTTTAATTTAAGAAGAAAATATAGAAAATGAAATATTTATGTTGTTTGGTAAGAAAAAAATAAAAAGAAAGAATATATAAATTTTTTTCTTTTATTTAGTTAGGTAGAAATAGAAAATATATGTATATAAAATGATATAAATATCCTAAATGAAAAATAAAATGTCATATAATATTTTTGTCATATATATAAGACAGGTCTCTTCCTTTTTCCTCCACTTTTTGGAGAGAAAATAAAAATAGCATGAGATTCACTTGAAAGAATCATTTCCTCATATGTCTCTTTAGTTTAACCAAATTAAGAAAAGATTAAAATATTTGTGATTTCCTTCCTCCCTCAATCCATCTTTCATTTTTATGCATACCAAACAAAGCCTTGCTTTTATTCTTCTTCTTCTTCTTATATCTCTTTCCGAAACCTAGGTGTGAAACAATTTTAGAATCACATTTAAATACCCATTAACCTATGGTAAAAAAGAAATACCCATTAATCATTAGTGTGGCCCTTTTGTGCGTGTGTGAGTTTTTACCGCGTGGTCTATTAAATTTAGCCGTAAATTTTAACTTTCCAAAGAGGTAAGGTCACTACCAACATTAATTACTCCCCAATTTGTTATCGGCAAGTTTATATAATAGTGTAACTTTCTCTGATTCCTTACCTTGTTTGAGTGCATATATTATCTTATAGATCATGAATTAATTAACCCTCTTGGCGTTCACGTTATGTAAGTTTGAATAGTTGCAATCATTAATTTATCCTCATCATCGTTGGTTTTGACAAAGTTGTACATCGTTGATTTACCAATTTATTCTACAACTAATCTCATTCATATTTTTGAGGTCAGTTTTTTAGATGTTATGTGTCTTTGTTAAACAATTTGAGGAGTAAAGATTCGGAGATACCAATCAACATCGAGTAATCTCATAAATGAATTTAATATCATACTTTAACAAAAAATCTTAAGACTTAAGTTTATGGATCTTATTCTCACTTATATGATATTTAACTTTCTTATTCTTATCCAATGATATCTTGACTCGTCTAACCATTGCTATCAAGATGTTCTAATATCTTATATCAATTGTTAAATAATTCGAGAGGAGTAAATAACATAAAGATATCGATGAGTCTTGAGTAACCTCATAAATAAGTTTGACACTATACTTTAATAAAAAATCTTAAGATTTAGATTTATGAGTTTTATCTTCGTTTATATAATGTTTAATTTTCTCATTCCTATTTAATTTAAAATTTCATCTCACATTTATATTTTAACATTCTTGTATCTACGTTCATCAATGTTGAGAGTTTTTGCAGATTCTTGCTTAAGAAAGTCTGAACAATAATTATTCTAGAAATATTGATGCTCTTATGTCTAAAATTGGTGAGTTGCATAATGTCCCGTGAACACACAAGAAAACGACAATGATTTGTGTTAAAAGCTCATCTTTCTCTGATTAGTAAAATTTGAAATTCAATACAGCATAACGAAAAAGTAAAATCGCGATTAATGGCTAACATTACGGACCCAAAAATATTAGAACCTAAGTGGCAATAGCATGCACTAATGAGGAAGTAAATAAGGAAACGATAATGAATTAAGGTTTACTTGTCTCTCTCTTTTTTCTTAAATCAAAATACTGGCTTTTATTCGACCAAAGAAATAGCTAGTCAGATACCTCTTTGGCAATGAGAACATCCAAATGGTAATTAAGAAACATCATCAAACCAGTACATAGTGTGAACAATAAAAGACAGATAAGCAAGTTTGTGCGCAGAAGGTTTACATGTCTTTATTTCTTACATCCTTTCATATATGTTTATCTAATTAAAAAAGATGAGATGTGATTGTTTTCTTTCTAAAATTAATATTTTCTCTTCTGTCTAGGTAGTAAGTAGCTAGTGCTAGTGATATTTCTAAGTACTGACTATATTTTATTGTAGTTGCATTAAACATTATTAAGTAGTATTTTTATAGTTTTCTTTTTCTTTTCCTATACAAATAAAAATTGAAATACCATAATAATTAGATAAATTTTATCACTTTAAATAAACGTTTATTTCAAAACATGAATTCTCTCGTATAATTAACTGTGATATTTTAAGAAGCTTCAATATTTTGATGACATACTAGAACAATAATCATTCTCATATAGGATAGGATAGTTGTATCTTCTAAATATGTGATAAAATATTTGATTTTCTTAAGTTTCTATGCATAAAAAATATTTATGGAGAAAGAGGTTAATTTTGTAAATAAATCTCAGTATTTAAAAAATTAATTCCTAACTTTGGAATGTCGGGTTAAAAATAATACCAAAAAAGTAAAAATGATAAATAATCAATCAATATTATTATAAAAATAAACTAATACAATGTCATATCATTATTAAATAATTTTTTACTTAAGCATGTGATC
>PYAF01004467.1:1121318-1133390 GCA_007407185.1 Glycine tomentella
GGAGGTTGAGGAAGAGCTACAGCAAATGATCCAGTCCCCAGCAGTTGAACCATGGTCCTTGCATAGATTTTGCTTTAAAAAAGAAACAAATTTTACCTACTGAACAATTCCAGCCATGGTCCATAGCAATTGTCTCCCCACAAATGGTGATGCTTAAAAATGTAAATCATATTGTTGGGAGCATGTAAACGCAAATAACTAAGGACGAAATTAAGAAATGGAAAAGAGAATACTATTGTTATAAGGATTAAGCATGAGTCTAGTCATACAAACTATGGATGTGGTATCTCCACTGTGTCTCCAGAAGTCAACCAATTTGGCAGCCACTAATGATAATTCAGACACATTAACATGATTAATAAGGGACAATCAGATCATTGGAAACTGAACTGAAAATCAGAAGAAAAGTGTTGTACTTCCACATAAAGATCAACCCTCTATAGGCAGTTCTCCGCAATTAACAATTCTGCAAGGCTTTCGAGGGACATCTAACCTACTCTTCTCCTGGGATTCAAGTGTCTTCACAACATCCATTCCATCAATGATATGTCCAAATACAACGTGACGATTGTCTAGCCATGGAGTCTGCATCAAAAAATAAGACACTTAACACTGAATAAAAGTCAAAATTTTGAAAATTCGTATATTTTAGTTAAATAATTGAGCACTGAATATAAGAAATAGCATCCACAGCAAAATGGTCCAGTCCATTAGAAGAAAACTTATTTTTAGACCTGAAAACAGACTTAATAGATATATTCCCTAGTGACTAGCGAGACTTTACAAATAATTTAAACCAGTCAGTGGATATTGATAAGGCTTGATTAGAATTTTCACTTTTACATTCACTGAAGTTTTTATATCTTAGTAACTTGTAAATTTTAGGATGACAGTACATGTCTCTCACCTTTACAGTGCAAATGAAAAATTGACTACCATTAGTATTAGGACCAGCATTTGCCATGCTCAGAACTCCAGGACCGACATGCTTTACTGCAAGAGAGTGTTGATAGTAGAAATTTCAGAATATTAACTATACTATTTTAAATTGGTACAATGGCCAAAGCTGAATTTCAAATACCAATTCGTCAGTCACTGCTATAAATTTATAAATAAATAATATATTACTATCCAGCTAGCAACAGAGACATACAGGCAAAACTCTCATCTTTAAAACTAGGACCATAGATACTAATTCCACCAGTTCCCTGCAGCCAATAAAAACACATTTTAAGTGAGAACAAACATTACCACCCTCACTGATGCATATACATGACATGGCAGTGTGAGAGTTAATGAACTCATCACTACATATATGCAGGCACACAAACAAATATAACAGAGCTCACATTTCCTTCTGTAAAGTCTCCTCCCTGAATCATGAAATCTTTGATTATACGATGGAAGGAGCTTCCTTTGTAACCATATCCTTTCTCACCTGTACAAAGATTGTTCAGCTTGATCTATAAAGTCAATGTCACACAATCCATTTCACAGTAGTAATTCAATTACAAAAAGAAAAATGCTGCAGAAAAAAGTTGATTGCTTGCCTGTGCACAAAGCACGGAAATTTTCAACTGTTTTAGGAACAACCTCTCCAAATAGGCCCAAAACAATCCTGCCCACAGGTTCACCCCCAACTTCTACATCAAAGAAACACTTGGTTGTCACCTTGGCTTGAAGCTCTACAACCTAAAGGTAACAAAACCATGTGAAAAAATCATCTTAATCACACCAGAATAGATTATTGAACATCACCAAGACCTTTTTCAGGTTAACTCAATGAATACAATCCCAAACATGGAGTTGTATGTTGCAACAATCAACAATCCAAATACTGAAACACTCTACGAGCAACAAGAGGTCTAAATTTTAATAATCATTCAGGGTCTGTTTGGTTTAATTTAACAAAATGTTATCTCCTTTCTTTTCTCTATTTTTTCATAATTACAGGAATATCACCTTGTTTTCACTTTGTTCCTCATTTTCAAAAACTTGTAAAGCAAATGGTGAAAACCATGTCATTTTCACACTCTTGTAAGTTGTAACAATGACCAAGTGGAACAAAGAGCATAAATTAGAAAAACCAAAGGCGTTATCCTTTAACTTCTCCACTGTTTCACATTGGCTTACTATTATTCTGTAAACATATTCCCAAGCCACAAATTCTAAATGACAAACATACATTGTCTGCAGCATTGACACATGTCATTCTCCTATATCTAATTGACCGTGCTTCAGATTGCTGTGTGACAGAAAACCTCAGGGCGTTCTGTGATCTTGATGTCAATGCTTTACCATAATAACCAAGCGGTGATCTGGTACCGTAACATACCACACGCGACCTTTGAACCTTAGACACATCTTGGCTAAAACCCTGAAAAAATGGTAGCAAACTTTTACAACCCAAAACCCCATATGGGCAAAGGTGTGAAAAACCATCCCTTTTACACATTAAATTGAATGGAAGCGATTTGGGTGCTTCAGAAAAGCAAAGTAAAAAAAAGTGCACCTAAAAATAATGGCTATTTTCCCTCAGAGGATGAGAGAGAGAAAAGTAGGAAGCAGTTACCTGAAGAGGTGGAAATGAGTTCTGACATTGAACCAATTGAGCTGATAATGAAGACGCCATAATCACTCACTCGCACCTTCCCTTGCTGTGTTGATTGCGAATTTGCGAAAAACAAGAGAAGACACAGCCTGAAACTGAAAGCCGTAAGAGATAAGAGAGTTTGAGTTTGTGTATTTTCAGAGGGTTAATACCCATCTCTGTAGTTCTGTGCGCTGGTATCCTCAAAAATAAAAACTTTAAATTTAATTCTTAAATATGTAAAAAAATATAATAAATTAATCTTTTCATTAGATTTGAAAAATCATTTTATTATTAAGTTATAATATTAAAAAAATCAATTTAATAACAAATTATATTTTTAATAATTAATTTATTACTAAATTATCCACACAATTAATCTATCACATCTTTTATATATTCAAATTCAAACTTTTCACCACTCCTCACAAGCAATAAAATGAAAATTATCCATTTTTATATATAAAATTATTACTCCATAAAAAATAATCTCGTTTCAATTAAATTAGTAATTTTCTTTTTAAGTACTCCGATGCAGTTTAAAAAACTTATTTTTAGTTTTCTATAAAATTGTGAGACTTTGATTTAGTTAATTATTATATAAGATGAATACCAACTTAATTTTGTTTTGCTTTTTAGTTCTTGTCCTACCACGAACTCGACTCGCATTGATTTCTCAGCCACGATCTGTGAATTAAAATGTAAAGTTGATTAATGGCAAAGAGAAATGGTCAGCACATCTAAGCAAGTTATCATTCAAATATGCATAATGTTGTTCAATTCCTAACAAATTAGTTATTTTTTGGGCTTTGACCAAAAATTCTAAAGCAAGGAGGAATTTCAACCCATCAAAGTGGTCCAGGCTTTGAATATTATAACCAATGCTTTTGTGCCAAAACTTCCTACACCTTATATTTCTACCTGCACCCCATTTCCAAAATGTAACGGGGGTACTGGTAAAAATTTATTGAGATATAGGAAACAACAGTCATGCTTTTGTTACAACCCGCAGAAGAAGAAAACAAAAACTCCTTACATAAATGTGTTTGATTTGGAATCATACTCTACTTATTGATAATGTCATGACTCGTGATTGGAATGGAAGAGTGTATGAAGTGTGAAATTGAATTCAATCATATCTCCATTAGTGTAGAAGAATTTCCTAGGTCATTGCTTTCACTTAAAGCAAAAGTTTAGTTGGAAACAAAAGAGTTACATGTGAGAAGACAAGTAAGTCTTCTACAATATAGATAACAAGGAAAAGGAAAGGGACACATCAATTATGAGATGCTCTCTAATCTTGATAAATATAAGTAATAGAAATACATTTATAAATGTCATAATTAAGTTGAGTGTCAAATAGAAATCAATTCTAAATTCCAACATTAAGACACCTAGGCTTAGATAAATGTCTTATTTGATTTCAAGTCTAGAGCATTTCTTAGTAACTCATTTCTATCTTTAAGCTTAAATACATTTTTTGTCATTATAATTTAATATTTTTTATTTTCATCTTTGTAAAAAAATGTTTTAATTTTTACAAAATGTGTTTGTTTTGTTTTTTATTCTTATATCGTTTTGAATAGTAAAAAAATATTTTAACCTGTAAAAAAAGACTATCTAAAACACTTTAAGTATAAAAACACATTTTATAAGGACTTAAACCAAAAAAAAATTACAAGAACAAAAGTAAAAATACTAAATTACAAGGATAAAAAATATATTTAAATCTCAATTTTAATTTTATACAACTACGTGCTTAATAAAACTAGGGTCGAGCTTAGACCTAGACTGGAGGGCCATTGCCTTAGGCCCAGGAGTGGGAGCTTGCAGACAAAAGAAAAAAAAATTCAGATAGTTGTGAAGAGGAGGAAAACAACAACTTTGACCATTCATTTTTTTTGCATTCTCGACTTTTAAAATTTTAATTTTCATTTATAAAATAAAACATGATTAATATAAATTTTAATTGGGATGGAACTAAATTTCACTATTATTCTTGCCATTCTCGAGTTTTCAATGGAATTAATGTGCTATTTTAAAATTTTGATTTTATTTCTAAAATTATATGTGAGTAATATAAAATTTTAATCAAGAACGAACTAAATTACACAATTCTGCAATTTACTATATGCTGGTTTTATTTAAAATTTACCATTAGATTGATTTTTTTTTACTTATAAATTATACCTACAAAATCTTATATTAATCTGAAATGATTTAATATTTTATTGATAATGTCAGAATTTAAATTATTTTAAAATATAAAATAAGAATTATTTGATTATATATTTATAATTTTTTAATTTTGGTACAATTTAACACAAACAATTAAAGTAATATATATTTTAATTCAACAGTTAAAACTATAAAACGAAAACTACATATTTATAAAATTACTGGTAATGTAATAATTATTGTAGTTTATAATGATGAAATATAATCGTCCAACGTTTAAGTTAGTATGGAGAGACTCTCCAAAAATTGAAGTCCAAATTCTAGACCTAAAGAACCAAAGTATTATAACACCACTTTCACTTTCTCTTTCTCCCACTAACCCTAAAAACCGAGAAGCCTACCCTCACCGAAGCATCCTTTTTGTTTTCTTTCTCGTGTTCTCTGCCGTCACAAAAAAGAGGAAAGTAGCCGTGTCGTCGTGACTAACAGTGTGACTGAGTGTTTGTGTAAATCGGGGAAATTATTGGGGTATTGAATAGATCGGCAGCGGCGTCATGGGTGGACATGGAGCGACGGCGACGGCGAAGATATCGGTGTGGTGGGACCTCGAGAACTGCCAGGTCCCCAAGAGTTCGGATCCGCATGCGATCTCGCATAACATCTATTCCGCCCTCGTTCGCATGAACTACTGCGGCCCCGTCTCCATCTCCGCCTACGGCGACACCGCTCGCATCCCCGACTCTGTGCGGCAGGCGCTCTCCTGCACCGGTGTTTCCCTCAACTACGTCCCCGCCGGTCCGTAACCTCCCTTTTTCAACTTCATATCTGTATCGTTTTCACTTTCTGCTATTGGTACCTCCTCGATTTAGGTTTTCGACTATTGGTATCTTCGATCTAATAAAACACTGCTCCTGAACTCTATAACTGTATACTGTCTTTTGGATTGAATTTAAATTATGATGATCAAATCTCTACGGCTGACAATTATTATAACTCTGACTAGTTTGGAGTTTCTTTCTCCTTACTTTGAGTGGATGTGAAGGGACTGGTGTACTTGGTTATTTGACTATCATGAGAAATTGTATAAGATTTTGACGAGCTGTTAGTTTTCTCTCCTGAACCCTGTCCATGTGCCGTGGTTGTTGTTTTGTAGCATTTATTGAAATTGCTAAACGTTGCAGATAATATGGTTGATGCGGCCGTAATTGCAGTCAGAGATTTCACCGGAACCTCTTTTTTTTTTTCTATCAGAAAATGTTAATTGTTAGTTTGATGGTTTTTGTTAGCATGATGGATAGAACCCGCGACCTTTCCCTCCTTCCCTTGCTTCTTAACCTCCCAGCCAACCTTATATCTCCAAAACCTTGATGTCGTCGCCGTTTTAAAATATTTCACTGCATTTATTGATATTTCCAGAGATTGCCTATAAATATGACTATGTGGATATCATTCCGGTCATAGACATCTTGAAATATTTCACTGCATTTATTGATATTTCCAGAGATTGCCTATAAATATGGCTATGTGGCTATCATTCCGGTCATAGACATCGCCAAAACATTGATCCTGGTTTTGTTGCATTTCTTGATATGGTAAGAAATTGTAGATAAATGCGGCTGATGCAACTATAATTGCAGTCACTGGCCCAGTCAAAACCTTGTTCACAGACCAAATTTTAGAAACATTAGTTTTCTGTTTTTGGATTGAATCTATTGTAATTTTTTTTTTTTGTGCTTTGTAGGTTCTGTGAAAATTGAAACTTCTATTTTTTTGTAACTGACGTTTTAATATTCGGTAATAGGCGAAAGTGCCAAGAAGATTCTTGTTGATATGCTGTTCTGGGCAATGGACAATCCTGCACCTGCTAATTATTTACTAATTTCGGGTGACCGAGAGTTCTCGATTGCTCTCCATAAACTTAAACATCGGGGATATGATATTCTTCTTGCACACCATCAGAAGGCATCTGAAACCCTAGTTGCAGCTGCCAACAGTGTATGGCTTTGGACTAGCCTCTTAGCTGGAGGACCTCCACTTTCTAATAGTGAATCACAACAACTTGGTAATGGTAGCCTTAGCCATGTATCATCTTCTGACTCCTTACAAATTCCGGTTATAAGTGCTGCTCAGATACAGCAACAGGTGGATTCCTTGGAGAAACCTGAGTCAATCAAATGAACCTAGAGCCATGAATGAACCTAGAGCCATGAATCCACTGCCGTTTGAACTTCAAGATAATCGCAATCGTAATAATACAAACTCTCATCGACCTGGCAACTTTAATCCAAATGTTCCGCCAAGTGGACCTGTTACAAATTATGTTCATGGCAATACTGATCAGTTATGGAGCAATAACAGTAATCTGCAGGGCAATCATCAAATTCCTTTTTCACATCCATTAAGACCAAACAACTTTAGGTTACAGAGTAAATGATCAAACATTATTTCAAGGAGGTATTTTTTAAAATTAATATTAATTTTAGGTTAGCGAATTGTTAGCAATATTTGATTATTAGACTAGTTTTGATATTGTTGTCTTCCAGCGTGTTAACGTTTACGTGATTTTGAAATTATTTATTGTTATTTTCTCATTATTTCGAGTACATGCCTCGTGCCTCTGCCTTTTCAAACTCAATTATGTGTTTAAGTGCGTTTGATTATTATTCGTTGTAACACTGAATTTTAACATAGTTTCTAAAATTGCGAGTAATCTCATGTTATCAAGATTAGGGATTTTGATCTAACTATTATGTCAAATTACTTTGGTGATTTAATTTGTTTTGTAAACTATCATGCTCAAATTACTTTGTTGATCTAGTTTGTTTTAACTACAAAAATTGTAAAGTAATCAAATGTATTATGGTTAAAAAAAATAATCAAAGGTCACAAAACCATGTAACAAAATCATCTTAATCGCACCAGAATAGATTATTGAACATCGCCAAGGCCTTTTTCAGGTTAACTCAATGAATACAATCCCAAACATGGAGTTGTATGTTGCAACAATCAACAATAATCATTCAGGGTCTATTTGGTTTAATTTAACAAAACGTTATCTCCTTTCTTTTCTCTATTTTTTTCATAATTACAGGAATATCACCTTGTTTTCACTTTGTTCCTCATTTTCAAAAACTTGTAAAGCAAATGGCGAAAACCACGTCCTTTTCACACTCTTGTAACAATGACCAAGTGGAACAAAGAGCATAAATTAGAATGCTTCATGTATTGATTTTATCACACCACATTAAATAACTCACTTAGCTCGTTGTTTTTATATTATGCGGAATCTCGATATATTGCGCTATAAATTGCAAGTTTTGGTCATATATTCTTCATCAGTTCACCAGGTAGTTTTTATCGGGTCTTTATACGAATACACCTTTGATAAACTTGATTTGAAACTAGTTTGTTATATTGTCGTATTTCTTTTTCAATTACTTTTATGATCAAAGTCAAACTGCATTTAAGACTTATGCCGAAAGCAAATATATGGTTTGCTAAGCAGGGTTTTCATAAACATTGGAATTAACAAAATTCTTTGGATGTTGATGCATATTATAATTTCTTTACGATGGATACTTCTCGCAGAATTAACAAGGGAGATATTCAAAATTGTTCAAACTATAGAGGCATCAAACTTATGAGCCATACTATGAAGTTGTGGGAGAGAGTTATCGAACATCGTCTAAGGAGGGAGACCAAGGTTTCAGTAAATCAATTTGGATTTATACCAGTAAGATGTACCATGGAAGCTATTTTCCTGATGAGACAATTGATGGAAAGGTACAGAGAAAGGAAAAAAAGACTTACATATGGTGTTCATAGATCTCGAGAAAGCATATGATAGAGTCCCACGGGAAGTCTTATGGTCGACTCTGGAGAAGAAAAAAGTAGAATTAAAGTATATTAATGCAATCAAAGATATGTATGATGGGGCTACCACATGTGTGAAAGCTTGTAATGGAATATCAAGGTATTTCCCTATCACGGTCGGTGTCCACCAAGGTTCAGCTCTTAGTCCTTATCTCTTTGTCTTAGTGATGAATGAACTAATGAAAGATATTCAAGAAGAAGTGTCGTAGTGATGAATGAACTAATGAAAGATATTCAAGAAGAAGTGTCGTGGTGTATGCTCTTTGCAGATGATGTCGTACTTATTAATGAGACCAAAGATGGCGTTAATAGAAAATTGGAACTGTGGAGAAGCACTTTGGAGTCTAAAGGATTCAAGGTAAGTAGGAGCAAGACGGAGTATATGAAGTGTGAGTTTTCGAGGATTAAAGATGGTGATCAAGACACAGTGCATCTACTTGGGCAAGAGTTACCCAAGAAAGACGTTTTTAGATATTTGGGATCAATGTTGCAAAAAGGTGGGGAGATCGATGAGGATGTAAGTCATAGAATTAGAGTAGGGTGGATGAAATGGCGGAGTACATCGGGGTTTTTGTGTGACCGTATGATTCCTCTTAAGCTAAAAGGAAAATTCTATAGAACAGCTGTTAGACCGGCAATGCTTTATGGAGCGGAATGCTGGCTAGCACATAGGCAACATGAGCATAAAATAGGGGTAGCAGAAATGAGGATGTTAAGGTGGATGTGCAGATATACGAAGATGGATAAGATAAGAAATGAGAATATTCGACGAAAGGTATTAGTGGTACCAGTATGTGAAAAGATGAGGGAGCATAGATTGAGATAGTTTGGGCATGTTATGAGACGACCATTAGATGCTCCTCTCAGAACAAGAGTATGTTACCAAGAGCTAGATACAAAGAGAGGTAGAGGTCGATCAAAACTTACCTGGGAAACGGTAGTTAACCAATACCTACTGGAGTGAGATTTAGATTGGCGGACGGTATGTCTTAGGACGGAGTGGAGAAAAGCTATAAGTCTGATGGAGGGTTAAACCCTTTAGTAGTTCTATGTTCCAGTTGTTTCCTGTTTTAATTTTTTTCTTCTTCTTTTCTCTTCTCCTCTCACCATTTTTTTATTTTAACTTTGTTTCTCTCTTCTGCTCTATTTTCGATTTATCATTGGATTCATCTACCATCGACCCCAATTAATTTGGGTTAAAGGTGCTGTTAATGTTGATGTTGGTGGATACTTCTCGCAGAATTGCTGGATTCAAATATGATTGCTTGCTTTTCGGTGTGATATGTGCTACTCTATTAATGCACTCTTACATGTTTCACGAGTTGTGCAATTTTGGTTCAAGTGTTTTTTACTACCAAAATGCACATTGAAATTATTATCCCAAGTTTTGTAAGCTCGACAAACATTATAGTGGTAATGGTATAATCAAGGCGCAAGAACGCAAGAGGAAGAGTTGATCCGTATCATCTTGACTTAGTTCTGATTTCTTTATTTTTTTAAAAAATCGAGTTGGGTTCTTCTCCTATCCGTATCGAATAGAACATGTTTAGCCAAATCTTCTTCATGAAAAATCTGCTTTATTTAGATCGGGAAAATCGTATGGTGCAAAGAGTAGAGAGTATAGAATGATACGTCAAATTATGAACGAGTTTTATATGATACTGTTTGGGAATTAAAAGACAAGAGAAAAAAGAAATACACGTTCTTGATCTGAGTCATTGTTATTTCACGTGAATTCTTATAAGACATAGAAACTCTTCAGTGTTGCTTTGGCAACAGACATAGGGAGAAAGTGTTTGACATATTTTACCAAGTTTTTTCCAAACAGGCACTTGGTTTCACTAATTGGTATTCCTTAACGAGTTCCAAACAAGGGAGAAACAAATAGACAATCAAAGCATTATTTTCATCTTATTCCTCATTTCTCCCCAACCAATTGAACCAAGACATTGCAAACGTGTTCTGTTTTTCTTTTTTCTTTTTAAAGAGGAAAAGGGTGTGTTATTAATTCATGGCTCCAATCTTTTCAACAGATATGGACGATACTCTCTACCCATTGAGCACAGGTCTTAATTTGGCATGTCGCAAGAACATAGAAGGTACAAACATTAACAATGAAAATTATTAAAAGTCTAAAAGTACAATGCCTCCTCTAGTGTTAAGATAATATGCAAAACAAGTCCTTTAGCTAACCAATCTTGTTTACAGAGTATATGTTGAAACACCTGCATATGGAAGAAAGTGAAGTACCAAAGATTTGCGTGGATTTGTACAGGGAATATGGGACAACTATGGCAGGACTAAAGGTAAGAAAAAAATGGCATTGTTCTCGGTTTTCTCTTTCATTATTATTTCCTTCTGAAATTCCAATTTCAGGCCTTTGGTTATGAGTTTGACAATGATGAATTTCATGCCTACTTGCATGGAAGGTTACCATACAAGAAACTGAAGCCAGATCCAGTGTTAAGGAACCTTCTGTTTTCCATGCCTCAGCGTAAAATAGTAACCAAATAATTTCATATTAGTTTGTTTTATTCAGTGGAGAGCATTCCATCCAATTATAAGACTTGGAAATCGCCATCCCAGGTATTCACTAATGCAGATCAGGCACATACACATCAAGTTCTCAACAGATTAGGCTTGAAAGAATGTTTTGACAGCATCCTATGTTTTGAAACGCTTAATCCTCCTAATTACACAAATGTACCTACTGATAATCTCGCGCTAACAAGGAGTAACTCGTTTAACAAAGATTGAAACCAAGTAGAGAGCCGATGTTTCAACTCCAAGACACAAATCCTATGCAAACCCTCTGCTGAAGCCATTGAAGCTGCCATTCAGATTGCTAATTTAGATCCAAGGAAAACGGTAAAATCTATTATGTAAACTAAAAAGTCACACAAATTACGCATTTACGTGTTTATTTATAGATTTTGGCCTTGGAATTAACTTACTATTGGTTTTTCCCCCGTCTTCGATCCTATGCAGCTGTTTCTTGATGACAGTGCTAGAAACATTGCAAGTGGGAACGCTGCTGGACTTAACACAGTTATTGTGAGCTATATTTTACTATTTATCCATCTTATTGGGAAATTTAAGAAAAATGGCTCCATAATTCATGTACATATCTAAAGCAAGTTAACATTCTGGTGACAGGTGGGACGCTCAGATTTGGTTCCTGGTGTTGACTATGCACTGAGTAGCATTCATAATATCAAAGAAGCATTACCCGAAATATGGGAGGTTGAGGAAGAGCTACAGCAAATGATCCAGTCCCCAGCAGTTGAACCATGGTCCTTGCATAGATTTTGCTTTAAAAAAGAAACAAATTTTACCTACTGAACAATTCCAGCCATGGTCCATAGCAATTGTCTCCCCACAAATGGTGATGCTTAAAAATGTAAATCATATTGTTGGGAGCATGTAAACGC
>PYAF01004467.1:1154950-1169287 GCA_007407185.1 Glycine tomentella
TTTTTTTTGCCACGTGGACACGTAATTCGCTGGACCTCCTAGCGAATTACCACCTCTGGGCCACGTGCCAACCTAATTCGCTAGGCCCCCCAGCGAATTAGCACCTCTGTGCCACGTGTCCACCTAATTCGCTGGGATCCCCAGCGAATTTCGCTCTGCCTGCCACGTGTCCATCACCTAGTTCGCTGGACTGACAAGCGAACTACGTCGCGTGGCAGTTTGGTATATACTTTCTTTGACGTGGCATTCCGGCAAATTTTTTTAAAATTTGTGGCAGTACGGTCAAGGTCTCCAAATTCTCCATATCGAAAAATGTCACAAAAATGATTGCCAATATGACTATTTGCGAAAAAGGTCATTAAGTTTTCATTGGACCAAAATGTCATTAGGGGTAAATCTTTCCTTTTTTATCGTTACAAGCATAATAATAACAATACAATAATCACTTAAAAAATAGGAAAACAAACATAAGTTAAAAGAAACATAATAATAATCATAATATTGATTAATAATCATAATTTGTATGTTACAATATAAATTATCCAAAATGAACATTATACGAGTATATCAAAATAAATATTGTAACAATGTATTAATCATTACAAATTTATCCAAATTATAATAATTAGTCACAATATATTATAAATAAAAGACAAACATATCCCATATTTCACTTCTTCAAAATCTTGGTGGCGAGACAACCCTGATAGATTGTGACTAATTATTATAATTTGAATAAATTTGTAATGATTAATATATTGTTACAATGTTTATTTTGGAAAGACAAGCGTATCAATAGATTGTGACTAATTATTATAATTTGGATAAATTTGTAATAATTAATACATTGTTATAATGTTTATTTTGATACACTGGTAGCATGTTTATTTTGAATAATTTCTATTGTGATAGACAAATTATGATTATTAATTAATATTATGGTTATTATTGTGTTTCTTTTAACTTATGTTTACTTCTCTATTTTTAAGTGATTATTGTATTGTTATTATTATGCTTGTAACAATAAAAAAAGAGGAAAGATTTATCCTTAATGACATTTTGGTCCAATAGAAACGTATTGACCTTTTTCGCCAAAAAAAATTAATGACATTTTGGTCCAATGGAAAATTATTAACATTTTGGTCAAATTGAAATTTAGTAACATTTTGATCCAATAGAAAATTATTGACATTTTAGTCCAATGGTAACTTATTGACATTTTCATCCAAAATCTAATCAGTAGCCATATTGGCAATCATTTTTGTGACTTTTTGTCCCTCTATGCCATGTAGGTATTTTCATTAACTATAACGGATAAAAGTTAACGAAAAGATGAATTTGTCGCACTTTTTACACTTTCGAGAAGAAAAATTTGAATTTTCATCTTTTTGGAATGAATTTATCAACGCTCTACACATTTAGTGACAAAAATAGTTATTTATCTTATTTTGTTTTTCTTTTCTAACTCTTCTGTGTGTGGAGGGTTTTTTGTCATTTCATTAAAAATTAACACCTTCAAAGAGGGGACGTAAAAGTAATGCTGCAAGTCTAATAACTTTTAAGCATATGACAGTGTAATTTGCTCTTTTTATTATTATATTTGTCCGAGTATCCAATGACTTTACGGAAAAAAATCCAATTTCATATTTTTTTAACATTCTCTTTATTATGTTTGGGACGAAAAGTTTTGAAACGATCCTACTAATAAAAAGTGGATGAGGTATAGAATGACGCCATGATATGTGGATAATTGATGCAATAATGCAGATTTAGAAAGTGGATGAGGTATAGAATGAAGGAAGTAAACTGCAACAGTCAGCAGATGAATTCAGCAAGACTGTTTCAGGAAACGAGAACGCCACCATGTAATATAATGCGGATTTTGAATACGATATTAGAGACACATTTGGCAACAAAATACTAGTATATGTGAAGGATATCTAGAACTAGAAGTCCAACCCCTTTTATTTCAATGACATACCATCGATCCTTCTTCTTCTTTTCATATTTAATTAATCCATTACGTACTGGCATCATGTATCTGATTGGTTATGTAGTTCTGCAAAAATAACTAGATTTGTGACGGTAAATGGTTGATGTCCCTTGTGAAGCAATTCTGATGTTAGATGTATTACTCTAATGTTTTTTTAGTTAACTGTGCTACACATGTTGAAAGTAAATGAAAAGGTATCGGAAAATTCTGAGAGATGTATTTAATATATAAATGAAAAGTAGTAGTAATGTAAGCTACGAATATTTCAATCTGAGTCGCGCTTATGTTATAAAATACTAGTATACCAAAGGTGGTGGGCTTCATCGCAAATTATTAATTGCTGAGCCAGAACCACAAGGAATATACTGTAATACTATTAAAGGACGTATGAAATACAACAATAATCAAATTAACATTGATAGTTGCATTAGTTCTTCTTCGGTTCTCAGAACTGGACATTGCTGGTGAAAGATTGGCCGAATCTCCAATTGGACGGTGCTACATTATTTGCCGTGCGAGTCTTCCCATTGCGGAGTTGAATTCTGAAAGACAAACTTTGACCATTCAGATATCTCAAGCTTTGCCAGTTAGCACCCCAATTCCTCGTCATGGATTCCCAATTATTCATTCTGGACCCTTTAACCCAAACTCGGGAAATCTCTCCAGCTCCACCTATGTTGCTTATAAGCACCAATTCGAAATAGTCTCTCCCATTGATGGTAAATCTGATGCCTCCACTTCTTTTGCACCCAACTCTGCATAATATAAATGTTATTAGTTAGTCTAATTTTTTTTTTTTTAAAACCACATGTATCTTCTAGAAGATATTGATAATTCTGTTCGAATAAGATAGAATCACAATAAATAATTAACTTTTTTCTCCAATTATTTAACATAACTACTTATCCATCCAATTTAATTTATCATATGACATGTCAAACTAATTTAAACTTTTCAAAAGGGGTGGAAAAAAAAGAAAAAAAAGGTTTAAGACATATGACAATGACATAACATAAAGATACTTACTTCCTGTACAAAATTGGTACAATGCCAGCTTTGTACTTGGCTATTGTCTGAAAAGCAGGTTGAGACATGTCAAAGTGTGGTCTAGGAGGATTACACCAACCACCATTGTCATTAGGGAGTGCGAGGTTTGGTGGGCAGAAATTTGTTGCAGTGACAACGATGGAAGTGCCCCTGAGGCACCATTGGGGCACTTGCCTTGCGTCACAAACTATCCTATAGCAACCACCACATGATTTTCCATCATTGAACAAAACAGTGCTCAGGGCAGCTGTTTTTGTACCATAACCATCTGTGTAGAGATTTCCATAGCCACATGCACCTCCTACATGCAAGTAAAAAACAAATAATTGAGTTACTCGTGATCATTTAATTTGATTGCATGTGCTCTTCATTTGTAAAATTAGTTTCTGGGGATTTTACATTTTAATTGAACTAGAGAAATGATGAAGGGAAAAAATTGATAAGAAGTTGCGTTTTAATTACCCATTGTTCCTGAGGCATCACTCCCACCATAGAAAGTTGCATGAGCTCGCTGCCAAACAGCTGATGCTACTCCAAGTTCTGTAGTGAAAAACACCACAAACAATATAAGACCACTCAAAATGAACTTTCCCATTTTTCTCTGTCTCTCTGAATAATGAAGAATTGCTTAATTTGTTGCTCAAGATGGCAGATTCCTATGACCATTTATAGCTGCAGTTAGAGGCTTTTAGCCCATAGAAACAGCTAGCTAGCTAGTTGAAATTCAAATTGTGGGAAACAAAGTGTTGACCAACAAATTTGTCTCCTATTATCATAAATTTAATATTGAACACCATTGCATGCATTAATTAACAATAGCCAACACTATTGTCAATTTAAGTCTAACTTAGGCCTTTACAACGCAAAGTATAACACCAAATGCTGTAAATGAAAAGATATCTTAAAATAAACTAGTTTTGGAATTTAGTAAGTAAAGTTTATTAATTTTAATTTAAAATGTATTGTAATTTTTTTTAAAATAATTGAAAATTTATTATACATTGTTTATTTATTTTATAAACAGTGTTAATTTAGAAAAAATATCTTAATATCATTCATCATGTGTTTTTTGCTGAATATATAATCCATCATGTTGAAACTTAATGGATTAAAATCTTTTACTTTAATTATTTCATAATCTATTTTTTACATTCACCTTATTCTGCTTGTTATTTTTTATTTTATTTTATTTATAATAATTTATAGTGATTACTTGTTATATTTTTTCATTTTTTTTATCTCTTTCATTGAATGATTTATTTTCTAAAATATTCATGTTACTTCGACGCCCATTGAATTGATAGGTCATTGTGCAGCGAAAGAATATTGCATGAAACTCGTTATCATTAATGGTATGAGTGGAAGAGAAGAAATGGAAAGAAATTAAGTTTTAAAAACATCTTTTTTTCTTTAATTTAAATTTCAAAACTCTTATTTTATCCTACAGATCATTGGGTATAAGGTTTTGATTCTTTTGAACCCCAATTCTTCGGCTAATTAAGGAAATCCATGTTTACACATTTGATTTGATCGCTTAGGTCCTTTAGGGTATATATCTGTAGTACGTTAGTGGTACCACATGCAATTTCCACAGCCTGCTTTTGCAGTGCACAACATGCATGCATATTATAATGATAAATCGTATAAATTTTAGGCCATTTGAATGATAGGCTATCAAACGAACATATAGAAGGTACTTCAGCTCCGTACTTATATATATAATATATGAAAAGTCAATTCGTACACGCAAGAGAATGAAAGACATTATGGGTATCTTGCATGGATATTTAATTACTTTCATAGTTGTAGTAACATGCAATGCCTAACTATCTGCAATGACCTTATTTGTTTATCACAAGAGATGGGGTCTTTTATTCTTGCAAGCTTTGATTCACACATTATAATAAGTCAGCTATAAATATGTTCATGATTAGATGCATGTATTATGCCACCGCCCACATGGCACATGGCTGATGGTATCTTGTGCCATGTGTTGAACCAACTACTCTGATTCACACAAAAGGCCACATTTTTCCTCATATTGTTGAATGAAAATTGCATAAACCCTCATCCAAAAAGTTTAGGTATGATAAATAATATGAATAATGAATGTGATAAAGAGGAGAGAAATAAAGAATGGATAAATGTCAATAAATAAAGTGTTTGTACTGCTACGGTGTTTAAATTTATATGATATAAAAAAACTGTTAGGGTGTTTAATTGTTTGTGTGTTTTGATAGTTCACAGTGATCAAGTTATATATATTTTTTCTATGTCCTAATTGAGAGCAACGGGTTTTTTTAAAATTGCAAATGCAATTTATTTACCACATCGGCAAGGAAATGACAAATACCAAAAATGATTGTCGGTGGTTCATAGTATTAGGGTTTATTTCCAATTTCCCATTATCCATCTCCACCACGTTCAACTTTGCAAATTGGAAGTGGTCTTAATTAATTTGATGTTAAAATATATCCTCGACCAACAAGGGTGGTCATGCAAGCTGTTAAGTTGGAATTTCTGACGATAAAAAAAAAAAAAACTATTAATCATTTTATTTTTCTTTCCTCTTCTAAGCCAAAACTTCTCTAAGTCTTGATTCAAATAAACAAAATATGTAGATAAAAATTAATTAAAATATTATTTAAATTATCAATGTATCAATTATGGAATTGCATGTGATTTATATTAATGCCCTTGGTCAATTTATGAATATTGTAAAGTTTTATTTTATGAGTTAATATGTTAAACTATTGACTAGACATCAACAAGTAACTGGATCATTATATATAATAAATAATAAAACGGTAAGAATAAAGTATCATCCTAGGAATTGAAGACTAATTCTCGATTCACAAAAGACAATTAATAGGAACCACACAAAAAGATTTGGATTTTTAAATTGATTGAAAAAAAACAATAACCAAAATTAACGAAATAAATATATTTTTTTTGAGAATTTTCTTTTAAATAAAAGATGCCAAGAACACAAAGGAGATAACTCTGATGCATGCAATTAATTAAAGCATTGGGGATCATGTTTCATTCTATTTATTTTGTTATTTATCTAATTGGGGACCTCCCTTATTATTTAATTAGTCTAGGAGAAATTCCAAATCTCTAAAATTTAAAGTCACGTGAATCATTCATGATTCAATATGCATCGTAGCTGCTTTTGGCATTTTAAGTTATTTAAAAAGGGGAAAACTGGAAAAGTACGTGCATTATAATTATAATTAACAATACAAAACAATTGGTTCCAAAAATTGAAGGGAGGAGAGACAGATAATAAACATCATGAGACAAGGTTGTGTTACCATTGAAGACAAGAGGACTAAAGATTCAAAAATTGGTTAGGCAAACCTCCTTGTGATTGATTTAATTAATTTCAACCCTTTCAAGTTTCAACAACGTTAACGGCTTTAGTAAAGCTTAAGTCATCAGCAGAAAATTGGTCAACTTCTAACGATCTCAATTTTAGGATTTCTCACATTTATCGTGAAGACAGTACTTGGTTCTTTTGTTGCTCAGAATTTAGGTTATACTTAATGGAATTCTTCCCCTCCTTTTATTTTTGAGAAGCTCTATAGATTCACATAGTTGAGTTCTTGGGTATGGTTGGACCCTAGCTTCCAAGTGTTTTGTATCGTTGCTTCTATCAATTTATTCTAGGTTGAGTCATTGGTGGTGTAGGAATTGAGGTGTTAACATAGTTGGGATGTTAACCCCTATTCCTTTCCATTTCTCATTTCCATTTTGAATTATTGAATATACGAGGTTAAAGCAGAAATGCATATAAGAAAAAGACAGTAAAGACTAATTAATATAATGATGAACACAGTTCAATTCAAATGAAACCAACCCTGGTGCTCCAGCAGGGGCCAGCACATTCAGACCCCATCTGTTAAGGAATACCTATTTCCTAATTAATGAGTAGAAGGTGAGCAACTATGTTAGTGTACGTAGACCATTACCTGAACAAATCATTGTCAATACGATGATTCCATGTATGTAATAATTGCTTATCTTGAAGGGGGAAAAAAAACTTATAGAAACTGTAATTTAAAGCATAAATTATTTTGAAGAATAATTACTACTGCAGTTTTTTAGTTAATTAAGAGACATTTTTTAAAAACAAATAATTATTTCTTTAAATTTAGACGTTATATATCAAGCATGCATCTAAGTGTAAAGTGTACTTTGATTCTTTAATTTCCTGCTACAATATTTCTAGATTAGATTCTGCGTAAGTGTTGAGAAGTACAAAGGCCCAAATAGAACAGGCCTACCCCAAGCAACCCTAGCCAACCTAACTCGTGACCACTGCTCGTCCGTACACTTCACAGGTTAATAATAAAAAATATAATTATATAAAATTTAAATGTTATACAAAGGTCATCAAACAAAGATTAATTAAATAGTCAATATATATATATATATATATATGTAAGTTTATATAGAAACTTATTTAAACCAGGTAACATTTCTCCTATATGTGCTGAGAAAATATAGATAATGAAAATGTCATTTCTTATCCAAACGAATAGTCGTGCCTTTTTTATTCCAGCGTTTTTTTAATTGTAATAATTAGCACCTAATAATATTATAACAAAAATATTATAACCATACATTAATTTAGTGTTTAATTTTTAATTTAAGTTTTTGTGGGAGACATGTCATATATATATATATAATATTATAATTAAGCTAAGCATAGATAACTAATAAGTTTTTCAGTGGACCGTTTCTGGTTTGCTGATTCATGATTTATTGAAATTGCTTTTGGAAATGACTTCTCCACATTATCTCTTAAGGATAACAACGGCTTTGTGTTTTTTTTTTTTTTGGGTGTAAAGGATAATAATGAACTAATTGTTAAATAGACCAATCAATGTTTGCGGAAAAGACACGTCGTACAGTATTTAAATAAATAGTTTTCCACAAATATCCTTCTTAATTTGCATAAAAAGCTAATATTGTGCACATTTAAATGAAAAATTATCACATCATGTAATTTTTTCTTGCTTCACTTTATTTTTTTGGGTGGAGGTGGGGGAAGAGCCTGAGAGGGGTAATAAATTTAAATGTACATATCAATCAGTAAATAAAAAAATATAAGAATAAACACTCAAATTGGTACCCCGAAATTTTAATAATAACACACATCCGTTTTTGTTTAAAAAATTACAAATTTGAAACTCCTTTTAGCTCTAGAATTTTAATTATTTTTTAAAAAATGAAGTGTTCCGTGTTTACTGCTAACATGATCAATAATTAATAATTTTAAAATTCATATGATCTTTTTGTGTGTTTAAAGACTATTAATCATCTATTAATATATTTATTAACAAAATATTCATATATAATCAACAAATCTATGAAGGAAATGAGGGAAAAAGTTACAATTTTCACAATTAAATTATTGCATCGACTTAATATTGGATTAATTTTAGTTATATGAGAATCGAAGCTTAGTATCTACACTCATAGGTAAACATTGTATTTTTTTTAGGGATTAAAATTTCACATGTTACATGAGATAATCTTTTCTTTTATACACTAAAATAACTTAGTTTTGGATTAAATTTTTCTTCTTTTTAATAAAAAAATCACAATCAAAACATATAGGAAAAAAATTTTGATTGTATTTTTTATTAAAAAGAAGAAAAAAAATTTAATTCAAAACTACTTAATTTTGATATATAGGAGAAAAGTTTATCTCATATAATAAGAGAAACTTTAATTTTTTTTTATCATCTAAACATTGAATTTGATGTAAAAGTTGTTTATATTGTTGTTTAATTATGTATTGTCATATATGTTTATAAAAAAATGTTATATATAATAAGATTATTATTTTTTAATAATTATTTTAACAATTAAATTAAATTTATAAAGAGAATTTACATTGTTATCTAATAAAAATTGTCATATATTATAATTCTGTTAAATTATATAATAACTATTTTAAAAATCTTATTTAACATAATTTCTAATTGGTTCTACAGTGTAAATTTTTCCTTTTAACTGTGTAGCTATCAGTATATCATTTTACGCAAAATTAAGGAATACGACTGAACTCTGCAATCCTAAGTACCTTCAATCTCATCAAACGTGAACCATTCCAATTAATACTACATTTACACAGCACAAAATCTCACTTATGAAATGATATATATATATATATATATATATATATATATATATATATATTTTTTTTTAAAAAAAAACTAACTGATGAATGACATTCATTACATCACCACTCACCAGGCTTATCTCCATTGTCTCGAACGTGTCCTTCTGTGGAGGATGTCTTTTAATTAGTTTCGTCCATTCCTGACAAGCCTATGAAGGTGGGACCAAAAATAACCAGCTGGTTACAACCTGCATGCTATTGCTTTGTTGTATTATTCTCTTCTCTCTTTTTTCTTTTCTTTCCCAAAGGACATTATTAGAAAATGGCATTTCAATTAAGGTGGTGGGCCGAACTTATATATCCGTCGAAACCGTTGTTTCCATACTGAGTCAGACGCAAGTATTATTAAGGTTTACAAAAAGTGTTTATCTCTCACATTTGTTCTTATTTTTCCCATACAAAATATCAAATAACTTGACAAAGACAGAGAAATTAAAGAGATTCTTTTGTAATGGATATAAGGATAAGTATTAAATGATGTGTGATTATTCTGGATAGATATGAAAATAATTTTATTTCTTTTTATCATATTCTATTTTATATTAATTTTATACTTTTTTATCATATTTATTTCTTTTTCCTCTCAAGAACTTGCGTACACACCCCATCTAGGCATGAAAAATGTCATTTATTATATGAAAATACGTTACGTTAATGAAACACTTCATGCTAAGTCACCCCCCACACACATATACACACATATATATGCACAAGGTTAGGATACTCTTGCACTCTCTGTAATAATACTGTTTTCTTATTGGAAAGCTAGCTCTACCATGTATAAATTCAACTCTTAAATATTTTATGAAGTGGCCAATTCAAAGCATAACCCGATAAAGCTTAGAATTTATCATGCATCATAGTTTAGGTTCACTTTAATCTAAATCCTGAATCGCATGCTGCTAAGAACAATAGACACAAATTGAGTGTATTGAGTTAATAAGTTTAATATTTATCAAATAAAATCGAATGTTTAAATACATGCACTTTTAGTTCTTAGTTATAATTTATTTTGATTCTGATCTTTTATACTATAATTATAAAAGTTTTATTATTACATATACCGAAATGTGTGTCCTACCGATCGAGTACAGCCATGGGAACCAATTGCATGAACGAAAACGTAGACATAATGCATGGCACAATACCAAACCAAAACAGATTAAAAAACTTGTAAAAATAAAGGTTACGTTATTAGTTGGTGTCTGAATTATTTGAGCATTTTTAAGTAAAACTTTAAATTAATTATTTTTTAATCGGGTACTTGATTATGTAATTTTTTTAATTTAGTTTTTAGGATTTTTAAAATCTATCATAAATTATCATTTTCTGACAATTTCAGGCCACTACAAACTAATTCTAGGGATTTTTTTTAGTTTGGAGCTGAGACCTAATTAAAAAAATTATTTTAAGGACCTATTTAAAAATTTAAAAATAATTTAGGAATCAACTAATTAATTTAACTAAAGAAATATAAGGATTAAAAACTAACATTTTAAAATAAAAGACCGAAATTAATATTGAAGTTAATTATAGGGATAAAAACATTTAAATAGAAAATAATAAGATATAGAATGTATTTGACAAGATATTTTAATTAATTTTTATTTTTTTTAATTTAGTAGACGAGTTTTTTTAATCATTTCTAATCTTTTTTGAGATATTATTTAAAGTAATATTTTTTTAAACACTAGCTTATCATCTTTTATATTTATCACCTTTTTATTTTTGAACATTTATTAGATTTCCTTTTTTATTTAAGGTATTTTTTCTTATCCTTTGTTTTACTTTTACATACGATAGAGTTTTTTCATTTTTAGCTTTTTATGATATATGATATTGATATATAAAAAATTTATGTAGTTTTTATTTTTTGGATATTTTATAAATAAAAAGCTAAAAGTATTTAAAATTAATTTAATACTAAAATTATAAATACTACAAATATATTTTTATCAAAAAACTAAATTAAAATTTATATAAAAACATTGCATAAATTATGTTCATGTAATTTTACATTTTTAACTACTTAAATATATACTTTTGCTAAAATACTTATGATTTAATAAAATAATTTTTAACTTTCAACTATTTTTCACCTATCAATTAGTATTTTAATTAACTAGTTTTTTCAAACACAACCTATAATTAGTAGGGTATTATCTCAATATACTCTTCGAAGCATGAACCGAATACAAGAACTTAAGCCACGACACAAAATATAAAATTTTAAAGTGTTAACTCAAACTTAAAGCTTTTAAATAATGACATATACCTAATTTTTAAAACTGTTGCGATGCATATCCCAATTCTTAAGTATTGCTGTTGTACTGGTGCATCTTTATGACTATATAAAGCCTCAAAGAATCAGCTATTTCCCACAAACTCTTCCCCTTCCCCTTTCAATAAAGCATATTCTCTTCTCTGCCGTCCAAGCTAGTCGCTCTCTGTGTCTCGTTTTTATTTTTTGGTTTTTTATATCATTCTGTTTGGTACGACACTCTCTTTAATTAGTTACCTTTTAATTTTATCGATCATACGTGGAATCGGCTGTCACTCTTTTTAGTGAATTGCACTGTCACTATTTTAATTAATTTGTTATTATTTGCACATCACATCTTTATAACAAATTATACATGAGAGATAGAAAATGAAGAAAAAGTTTATATCATAAATAAGATAAGATAGGCACAGGTGACACAGTTGGTCTGGTGTATCATGATTCTTGTAGTAGTCCCGGTTTATTTGGGATTCTAAAATAAGAATAAGTCTGGTGAAAGTTCCCCTTTTTTAAATGTTGATTTTCCTTGTTTAGCCCAAATGACCATAATTAGATAAGGTTAAAAATGTTCAAGTTTAATTTCAAACCAAAGTTTACTTATTTTTAATTAATTTGCTATTAGGATCTTTAACTTTCTTGTGAAAATCGGAGATATTTTATAAGTTTTGATCTTTCCGATCTGTTATAAGACTAACAGTTGATATTAGATTAGTCACATGTAACTCATTCCTCTCTAAATATTTAATTTTATATTTATCAATCAATTCGGCTTTGTCACCTTAATTTAAAGATAGACAACGAGACAGAAAAATATTGAAAAAAAATGTAAAATAAAAAATATTGCATAATAATATTACTCTTATGATTAGTTGATTAAAACATCATTACCATAAATATATTGAAACTGCCATGCATAGTTACTTATGCAAAATAGTATATATAGAAGGTATCGGTCGTCGATAGTATTTGGTTGTGATATATTTTATGTTGTTCTCAGCACGAAGCGATATGGGTTGGAATGGACGTCTGAAAAACATGGTCATCGTGATTACTTTCATGGTGGCCTTGGTTGTTGTTCAACATGTGAAGTATGGGGACTCAGCTCGCATATTGCTTCAGCATGGTGGCTTCGTTCAACGAAGTGGCACCAACTTCGTTCTGAATAATAGGCGTTTCTACTTCAACGGATTCAACGCGTACTGGTTAATGTACATGGCATCTGACCCATCCACAAGGCCCAAGGTCACTGCCGTTTTGCAACAAGCTTCCCACCATGGCTTAACTGTTGCTAGAACTTGGGCTTTCAGTGATGGAGGTTACAGGGCACTTCAGGTTTCTCCCGGTTCCTACGACGAGAAAGTATTCAGGGTACTTATTGCATCTTCAATTAATAATACTCTTTTTAATACAATCATGTCAAAGTTAATATAATCTCAACAGTTATCAATAAGTGATTGATATAAATGATATTAGACTCAATATTTTTAAGTAAAGTATCACATTCAAATTTTGTGGAAAAAAAAAAACATAATTAAAAGAAAAAATCTTACTAAAAATAACATATCAGGTTTCAGAAAAAGATAAGTTATTATCAACTAAGAATACTCCACCACAATGTCACACTATCATGGTGATCTAAAAATAATAATCTGAGGCTACTTTTTCTCAATAAAAATATTACATAATTTAACATTAATTATCATGATGTTATTCAATCTCTACACATGAGATACACAATTGAATTTTATTATTACTTTTATTATAAATTGAAAAAATTAATTATATATCACGTAAAAATCAGTCATAATCATGGACATATAAAAATTCTTAATCACGTAATAATTTCTCGTAATAGAGCATCTATAATAGCATGACAAGAACTTAACTTGTGTATATATTTGCTATTTATTAATTATACTTTACATGCTACGTGGTTTTATATTAATTGGTGATGAACTGCATGCATGCGTAGGGATTGGACTTTGTAGTATCAGAAGCGGGAAAATATGGGGTGCGTTTGATACTGAGCTTGGTGAACAACTGGAAAGATTTTGGTGGGAAAAATCAGTATGTGCAATGGGTGAAGGAACATGGACAGTACGTGAACAGCGAAGATGATTTCTTTTCACATCCTATTGCTAAGCAACACTACAAAAACCATATTAAGGTGAGCCAATATTGCTTCAACCAAACATGCACGAGCATAAGGAAAACAATGACTTCTTGTGGTTGTGGGGTACCTATGTTTGCGTGTAGTGTATGCCATTGCAAGATGACACTTTCTTACCTTTTTTTAATTAAAATAAAATTTATTTATCATATCATTAAATTTTATGTTCTCAGGAATTAACTCCACAAAAGTCTTCATATTGAAAAAAATTATTTGATATTTTATCACCTCACTTTATTTTAATGTATGATATATTATTTAAAATATAAGTAAATAGTTATCATTTATTTACATATTAATAAATATTTAAATCACATATATATATATATATTAAATGGTTCAGCTGTTATATTAATAACATTTATTTTTGATAAAAAAAAGTGTTATTTTACACACACAAAAATTGACATGATTTATTAGTCGATAATTTCTATTCTACATACACGCTCAAATTATTGCGTCCAAATTGGATCGATCAAATATTATTGTGCTATAAAAGTTAAAAAGATATTAATGAAACGTCAGTTCAAGAAATATGCTATATGTGTTATGCCATTTATGTATTCAGGTAAAGATACTTTGACCTTAACTTAAAAAATATATATTTTAATTGACCTTCAAATATTATTCTTCCATTTTAAAATAAATAT
>PYAF01004467.1:1183207-1198747 GCA_007407185.1 Glycine tomentella
TGATTATCTAAAATATTAAAAAACAATTGAAAGGAATGTGTTTAAATGGAAATAGAAATGGGCCAAAACACATACATTTTTAATAAGAAATGTGTATAAATGGAAATAGAAATGTCAGAAGACCCTTCTGTTTAAGCAATGTACAAGTACAAGGGAAGAGGAAAAGGGGGGGAAATTAAAGCAGCAGCATATGTCTTGTTGGGTATCATATCATGTTGTTTTATGAAATATTTAAAAAAGAATTAAAGGAAGGTGGGTTTCCCTCGAGGTAGAGCAAGGAATGGCTTGATAGTTAATAGCTTCAATCCAACATGGAAACCCACCAACACTTTTTTTCTTCTTTTCATTCGGATCAGAAAATCTCTTACACAACACAAACCGAGCTATAAGTTTCTAAAGATTCTCAAGCAGCTTATACCACACTAGAAGCTAAAACCGCATCCTTATTAGTCCCAAATGCACACTGCTTTTGTCAGATCATGTACGCTGTTTCCTTCCTCTTTTAAGGTTTTGGTCTAATAAATTTAACCGTTAATTAAGGCACATGCTTTTCTAATCAATCAAATAGCAATTTACGACTTTCTTTTATCATCATCATACGTGATAATATTAATAAGGCAAATGGTAACTAGTATCCTAACATATTGATTAGGGGAAAAAAAGAAAAAAAAATAGTGAGTTATTCTTGGTTTTTCTTATGTTTTCCTATAATTTTTAGAATAAATATTATTTTTTTAATTTTTTAACATGTCCTAATGATACTTGTTAGTAAGACCATATTCATAATCTGTTCTCTACTTCCAGGAATCGAATTTCCTCACTAGCTAGCTGGCTAGAGAAAGATTACAGCAAGATGCATTGCAATGATGACACCAACTTGTTGATCGTTAACTTAAAGTGTCGTTATTGGAAAGAAAGAAAGAAAAAAACAAATTATAAATTATAATGTTCATTCTGCCTATTTCTAATTTTGCTTCGATTATCAGTTCAAATGACCCAACAAAAATCGAGAAAGTAGAGTCAATCTCAACCCCATGGTCGCTTTCTTAAATGTCCACGAAAGAGTGAGCATAGTTAGCAGGATTGCAGGTCATTACGTGATACGTCATCTAAAAAATAATAACTAGTATATAACATGTCAACACGATGCATGGAATGTATTTTTCTGATATGCTTTGTTATGTAAAAATTACTTTTATATTCTTCATATATTTTTTTAGTATCTACTTTAGTTTTCAAAAAACACTATTCCAAAAACATTAAAAATCACAAAATGATGCTCATCTTTTTATAGAGAAGAGAATCTTTTTAAAATAAATAATAAAAAATCTTGGAAAGATAAATGACGCTCATCTTATTCTGTAAACCAACGCTTCCTCTTTCCTTCAACTTCAACTTCAACCACGCCAACAAAATTCTGTCTTCGTTTAATTATTTTAAAGATTCAACCCGAACCGATTCACCTGATTAAATGAAATCTTTTTATTTATTTATATATTTTTATTAAAAGTGTTTATATTAAGAAATGACAATGTCTTTGTAATTTTAGTTCTATTTTGAGCTTTTGGTTGTCGTGACTTATGACTGATTTGATAATTTAATTTAATAGTAATTTAACATCAACTTCCTATTTTTTCTTCTTTTTATCCAATTTTTTTTTAAAAAAATTAATAATATCCGATTACTCGATGTGAATCTACCCAAACATGATCTGGTTGGTTAGGGTTGGAGACCTAAACAAAAAGAAAATGCAAATCACTCCAAACCTACTAAAATTCAACCGGCTTGGATCAAAATATGTCTCGAATCCAACATGAGCCAATCCGTTCCCACCCTTAAATAGTATATTTTAGATAATGTTCTTTTTTTAGATACATTATATAATGTTATCCATACAAAGAGATGTATTCAAGAGTCCCACCAGGAGATTAGTGATTAAAGTTAGCCTTGCTAGAATTTCTACTCACCTGTTCTCTGACTCTGCGACCTCAAACTCGTGAGCTGATTTGTGTATTCTCCTTAACTATTTTAAGCCAAGAGAGAATTTACTTCTTCGATAAAGGAAAGTCAAATACAAAAATACAATTGAATTTGAGCGAAGTGACTAAATTCGTAAGGACATTAATGAAACATGGGCAAGGGTTTTACAGAAATAGGGAGCCTTCCTCCCTCCCTTTCACTAGAAAGATATCTCCTCCCAACCTATTGAAGCACTACATTTCATCCCAAACAAACAAATAGAAATACAATCTTTGGAAGAGATACTGTAACATTTCTCAGCAGTGTAACCTACTACCCTACAGGTCTCCGATGAACACTTCGGTTCACCAATATTCATGCCTTGTGTAAGACCCAACCTCGCGTAGCATACAAAGCTAGACAGAAACTGAGTGCAGGATGCGGCTCCCCTGAGATAGCGGTTCACAAAGTAGCATATGTGCACAGTCTACTACATTTGGGGGCTTTGTAGCAAAAACAATGAATTGCACAGCATGAGGAACAGGTGGCACAAATTGTAACACCAAATGCCCACCGCACATTGACAACATGGTTATAAACATTGCCATATTATTTATCAATTCTTAGATTGTTACATAGATGAGCAAGCTCTGGTCTTGCATCCATCCATGCTGCAAATTCCATATTGACAGGAGAGGTGCAGTAGAGATAAGATCTGAATGTGATAAGGAAAAAATATCGCCTGCAGATGGAGGGGGAAAACAGAAATGGTTACACAACAAAATGGTACGTGTCCAACATAATATTACACCAATACCCACCAGTGACTTAAAGCAAAAGCAGTTGTACATGGTTAATAATTTTTTATGCGATGACGGCCTCACAAAATTCAATGATTATGTACTTTTTTTCTTTTCAAAATTAGGCTTGCAAGGGCAAGATCGACATGATAGATATTAATGGTTGGTAGGTTATATTGACAATGTATGTGTGAATAAAGAGAGGTGTAAATCAAAGTCAATCATCTTATAAGATAAATTCTCATAAATTCATTGTTGAATAGAAAGTTTGTACGATGTAACTTTGTCTCATGCTCTGCCAAATGTATTTCACTAAATTAACGTATAAATTACTTTTCAAAGAAATTAAATTATCGATTGAGTAGTAATATTTTTAAATTTCTAAAATTTAGCATGCAAAATATACATAATAATTAGCTATAATTCTAGAATTGGACTAATCAAAATCATTTTCTATAAATTAATTAGTAGTGTAAATGACTAATTGCATTAATTCTTGTATTCGTGTCATAGACCCTCACCCTCTGAGTACATACATAAGCACCAACAGAGCAACATCCACGAGGTATGATGCATTCTCCACATACTTTTTAGAGAAAAATAGAAAATAGATCAATACCATTGCTATAAAATATAGGAGGGACATTTCTATAGGTGAGACAAGTAAATTTACCTCAAAGCCTTGATACCCATATCCATAAGATACGCACGTTCCTCATCATCATCATCTGTGAATTTCTCAAATTCTCCATTATAATAAAGAATATCTTCTCGTATATTCCCTGCGCCTGCACATCTATTAAAAAAGTAGAAAAATTCAGTATCTTCGATGAAAAGCCAATAACTAAAGCTATGTTGCCAGATCAAAATTCCCCAATGGTACATAATATATTTCCAAAGGTAACCCTCTCACCCGACAATATGCATTTCAAAAGGTAATAATATATGGTTTGTAAAGCTTCTAATAAAAAATTTCCTAATAACCTTTCAATGACAATGTCAACATCTGCTTTGCTCTGGGGACCATGTATGAGGACCCTTGTAAGGTTCAAAATGTCACCATAGTCACCCATACTAAGTGCCATTTCATTAGAAGTTTGAGAAGGCAAGTCCTCTTCAGTCACTGCATCTATATGAGGACCGAATAATGGCTGTGAGACTTTGGATCCAGCATCAAGTCTGATACAAATTATGGCCATTGCATAAGCGACTCCACCAAAACCTGTGTGTGATACAAAAAGGTAACTACCTGCAGAGCTACAATAAAGCAAGAGTTTAGAAGTACATTGTTATATTCAAACAAAGAATAAGATTAACATGGAGGGATTACAGTTTCGACAATAAGGATACAGACTCAGAGAACAAATGAAGAACATTGGGCAGGAATAAAATGATGAGTGGTTGGCACATATTAATTAGCCAGACAGATTTATATCAGTATTGATATTGTATGAAACCTGTGCCTTGCTTGGGACTATTATACTTAATAGTATGAATCTTTTGTTTTTAATTTAAAAATTCTTAGCAAAATGTTTGATTATTCAGTCCAGTTCAGAGATCTAAAGAATCAACTTTAACAAAAGAATATAGTACTATAAGCAAAATGTAACAAGAACCCCATGACTTCATTTCAGAGAAAAAGAAAGGCCCTAAAATTATTAGCAATCATAGGTTGGTTACGATTCTAAGTAAATATTTGATGTATTGAATATTCTAAATACTACATATTATTAACCCCCAAATTATAAATGATGCAAACAGGGCAAGAACAAAAATATCAGCAAACTTTACAAGACCTATATACTGCAAAGTAGAGGATACTTACTCATCTTGACAATACTGTATTGCATCAACATCAGAGGCCAAGGCATTTCTCTCTCTTGTTAAAGGTATCCTCTGGTAGACAATATCATATCCAGCATCTTTCAGAGCGGAATAAACTTCTGCAGGTGTCTTCACATCATCTGGTCGAATGTTTTCCCAGTATCCAACCACACCTGACTGATTTGTTGAGGGGTTATATTCTTCACGGTGTAATAGCAGTCGCCCACCAGACTGCCTAATCTCAGCTAGTATATCTTCTTTTAGCCGTGCTTCCATGTGTTCCACCTGCATAGGAGGTTTTTTTTTATCAGCAAAGATAATATATATATATTAGATAGAAAGACACAGTACAAGTAGTACTGCAGGGTATACAACCTAGCATGAAGAAAAGCAGAACCTAGGTGGCTTAAATCACAGAAGAAAAAAGCAACTGAGTTCTGACTAATAACTAGGACAAAAAGGAAAAAATACATTCTAAATGAGTTGGATAACAAATGAATTTTGTAAAATATACCAACTTCCAACAAAAACTATAGTAAAGATGTCTCACCACAGGACCAGTGATTCCTACATACTTGAGTGTATTAACTGGTTTATTTAACTCCCTCAGAACAAAGGGAGTATAATTGATATAAACAACTGCTTCTTCTCTCAGATCGGTCAATATAACTTTTTGAGCAGTGAGGGAAGGTTTAGGCTTAGCACCCAAATAGTCTAGCATCTCCTTGGCACCAGAGATGGTTGGAGTTGCCATGCAATACACGGGGTATTCATCAACCTGAAAAAGTGAAGTATTAGATAATGACATTCTCACTGTCAACCACATTATTGATAAAAACATAAGATAAAGCTCTTTCATTATTACAATTTAGAAAGAAGAAAAGCAAGAACTGGAATATAGTAAAAAAAAGTTCTGAAAGACCTTCAACACCAAAATAAGAAAACAAGCTACTGTAAGCAAGTCATGATGATTCATTTCATCATTTGGATTCTTTGCCAGTTCTCGCAAGTCGCTACCAAAGGTCATTGGTCATTATTTGTATACTGTCAGCAGTCCCAACTGACAAACCGTGATGTCATAATTGCATAAAAAATTCTTTTAAAATTTAAATATATTGATAATATAAATTATAATATTACTAGTTTTAAAATTATAAATATATGCTAAAATTAGTTATTTGTACAACTATTGCAATATGGGTGTTGTGTGTGTGAAATGTTTAAAAAAAACACAAAAACAAAATGATCGGAAGAAAAAATAAACTAAATAGTAAATTATCAACTAATGGTAATGCAATGTATTCTACATTTCTACTTGATCATTTGTGCAATCTAGGTCCACAGACAATAGTTTTCTCCAAACAAACTTACCAAAAAACATGTAAAAGATGCTAATTCTACCTACAATTGGTTGATCCTGTAGGTCACCACTGGACATGTAGCCTTACCCTCTGGCATCACAAATTTTATAAGCTAGTTTCTTTAGTAGTACTGGCATAAGCAAACATACCTTGTAAACATGAGGTGCACCATGTATTTGTATGTGACTGGAAGTTCTCTGACCAGGAAAGAAATACATTTTCAGTATGGAGCCTTTCCCCAAAACAGAACCGTTTCTGGCCTTGACAATGGCCTCCATCACTGCATCTCCATGCTGAGACTCTTGTGGTTTTCTCAAGTCTTCCTATAATTTAAATAGATATTATTGAATCAATTTTTCTTCAAATTGGGGTGAAATAATACTGCAAGCAGAAAGGTAGAAAAACATTTACAGGGACAGTGAAAAATCGCCCTGGTCTTAATCTGATGCTCCATTTCATAGCTTGCACCTCTGGCCTCTGATGCAACCAAACCTTAAACGTCATTTTGGATTCTCCTTGTCCACAAAATCCATCAAATGCTTCACTTCCAAGATATGCTGCAAAAGCAATTAGACGAAAGTACCGCTCCAAGTACTCAGCACCACGATTTAACGCCACCCTCCTTACCCTAGGCTCAACATGCTGTTGATTGAATACTTTTCTATACTGTAAGACTGCTTGACGAATGTTTTGAAGTGCAGAACATCTATCAATAATAACATCTAAGGCCTCTCGGCATTCAACACCATTATCAAATAATGTTGTTATCTTCCATAACAGAAGGATGTCATTTATACCAAAAGCACATTTTTGTTTATCGTCTGTCTTTCTTTGCAAAGTATTGGAGGATAATGTAGTGACATAACCCCCAGCTTCATCTCCACTTGAAGAAGCCCAGTCTAATTCTTCATGGGTCACATCATCACCCCGTATTTTAATGGGCCTACCATAATTGATTCGAAGTTTCACAAGGCAAGCTATGACAGTACCAGTGCTTGTCCTGCCCCTACCCATCTATTATATCAATAACAGCAGTAAGAAATGGATAGGCGGAAAAAAAAAAAGACAAGAACTAGTAAACAAACACAAAATGAATAAGGTCATAAAAAAATACAGCATAAGATATAAAAGATTAAGAAAGTACCTGACAATTGAAAACAAAAGCAGTGTCCTTTGCAGCAGAAGCAATATTATTTGCCAAAGTGTCAAAATCAGAGCTTTTAGGAGCTTTTCCATCAGTGATGGGCACACGTGCATACTTAATGGGGAACCCCTCGGCTTCCAGACTTTTGAAAACTTCAAATGGGGTTTGAATCACATCAGAGGTAACATCCTCCCAAGCATCAAATATATGCTTATCATCTGTTTCATGAATAACCATTATGGCACCACCATACTGTTTAGCCTCCCGTAGGATATCTTCTTTTAATCGAGCTTCCATTTTCTCCACTCTTTCACGATCAATGCCCTGAAAGAACAAATTACAATTTCCAATTCACCAACAATCGGGGACAAATTTCCAAATTAACATGAAATTCAAAGAGGCCTCTAATGGTATCTTAATTTCAACATATTAGATAAGCTTCATTTTATATCTACTTCAGCATTTGTTGATCATTTATATATTAACATGTCCCCTGACCTGCACCAGACAAAGTATAGGGGCATGGATCAGATAATATTTGTTAGACATAAAAATATTCCTTAGTCTCCACTTAACAGCTTAAGGTTTTAGACATGAAAATATTCCTTGACAATATTTGTCCAATAGATTATGAACTTGGTGGCTTTAATACTTTATCTCAAGTAATATTAAACTTCAGAGTGAAACCGATATCCCTTTGCTACCCTAGAAGACACTGCTACTACTACAAAACAACAACAATAATAGCCTTATCGGGTTATCCCACTAGGTGAAGTTGAATTCATGGATCACATTTTGTGCAAAGAACAACAAAAATCTAGTTTCTTGACTCACATCGCTCGTCTAAATACACTTTTGTTCACTATTAGACCACTCTATTATTTTTGGAGTGTGGTTTTAATACTTTAATACTTCATCTCAAGTAATATTATACTTTAGAGTGAAATTGATATCCTTTGCTACCCTAGAAGACACTGCTACTACTACATGTCTACATCAACAAAAATAGCCTTATCCGGTTATCCTACTAGGTGAGATTGACTCCATGGATCACATTTTGTGCAAACTGCAAAGCACAACAAAAACACTGTAAACACAGATCTCGATGCCTGTCTCACCCTGCCCATCTAGATACACTTTTTTTTCACAATTAGACCACTATATTCTTTTTGGAGTATGGGGTTCCTGCTACCAATTACTACATTTGTTAACTAAGATCCTATTGACAGAGTATTGGAAAAATTGGGAAAGCAAATTGGTGGTATATGATCTAGTGGATTAAAACAAAAAGGCTATCATTCTAACATCAACATCTAGTCTACAATCCCCATTCCTTAACTCAAAATTGATTAAAAGGATATGATAAAGGTGATATTTACTGTGTACTCCAGCATGTTTTTGTATGGCCTTTCAACTTCACGAAGAACAAATGGCTTCCCATTGATGTAAATAACAGGCTCTTCTCTCATATTATGCCAAAGTATTGGACGTCCACCTTTGGAGCTACCAATCCTTTGAATGACAGATCGAATACCATCAATGGTTGGATTTGCCACTCCATAAACTGGAAATCCAGGAACTTCTCGGAAATTAGGAGCACCATCCACTCTCTCAG
This sequence comes from Glycine tomentella, assembly GCA_007407185.1. Taxonomy (NCBI): domain Eukaryota; kingdom Viridiplantae; phylum Streptophyta; class Magnoliopsida; order Fabales; family Fabaceae; genus Glycine; species Glycine tomentella. The sequence continues at coordinate 1,191,911 of PYAF01004467.1, forward strand.
GTAAACTTGGGTTTTGACATCCAGGACAGTGATCACTTTTGAGAACAGTTTGACTACCAAGAACCTCGCCCTTTCTCAAGGCAGCAACCACACCCATCTCAGAAGGGCGGCCATCAGTAGATTCAGCTATCTTCTTTAAAGATGGTTTTAAACTTGAATATCCAAGTGCACCCATTGGATCTCTCCTGAGTAACCTGCAATGCTAATTGTTGCGAGTCATGCCAAATGTTAATAGACAATTAAGATCAAGCAAGTTAACAAATTAAATTACATTAGAAATCTCTTGAACTTGGACTGGGCCAAACTCGACCACAAAAACTAACTCGTGAAATGAGGATTGCCCAAGCCTTTATAATCTCTACTACGATCACATCTACAGTTGATGTGGGATCTCAACAAAACCCAATTGGTAAAAATGGTCCAATTATATGATGAAAAAATATGTCAAGTGTGAATATTAGATCAACAAAGATATCCAGCACCTTCTAATGAAAATTAACTAAGAAAATTGCTATAAATTGCAAACATAGTAGATATCTCAAATGAAGTCAAGTCCTTGGTGCCTCTTTCTGAATTACTGATGTAAATACAAAATAAGGATGGGACAAAAGGGATATGCTTTTCAGGTAAAAAGTAGAATGGAATCACAACAGAATGTCTAAATCAATAATAAAACAAGTACCATGCCATTTTATTTAGAGAATTAGAGCCAAGTTTAAAGTTGGCTGCCTTACAGAATCTGTCTTGGAGCCACATGAGAATTTTTTTACTTACCTAAGCATCACCATAATTCAAAACCAGAGATAATCACTGTCAGAAGTTAATGCCAATCTAGTGTCCCAACTAAGCACATAAATAAACCTTGTTGTAAACTAAAGATAGTGATTAAGTAAACACAAGGATTTCTTTCATACCAGTACAAGAACAATCAGAACCTCAAACCATATAAGTGAAGATTATACCTAAAAGTAGAAGCAATCTAAGTTTATTAATTATGAAAATAAACTTTTCTTTGCTAGATATACTTGGCCCAAAATGATTCATTAGTTAAAATCAATTTGGCTCAATAAATATGGGGTGATGATCCATGGACCTAATGAAGAGAAATTAGTAAAACTTAAAAAACAAAGGCTTCACACAATTATTAAATTTTTAACCTGCGAATAATGCTGTAGAGTTCCGGCCTTGCTCTCATCCAGTCAGCAAAACTACAGTGATCAGCAGTATTAGAACGGAGTGCAGCCCTTTCTGAATGAATGTACACGGCAAAACATATTAAAAAGTAGTATCTCTCCAGGTACTCCACAAAAAATGATAGTGATGCCTCCCTTTTCATCTCATCAGGCTGTCGCAAAATGCTATTGCGATAGGTGGCAATTGCTTCACGCAGATTCTAAAATTCAAGCAAAACAGGGATTGAATGAGGCATGTATGGAGAAGATATGAAATTTCAAAACACAGGATACAAGTAAAAAATTCAAAACATAGAAGAAGCACTACAAATAACCAACTTAAAATTTGTCTTTGAATAGCACAATATTGGAGTCATTAGAGAATAGACACAGATATACCTGCATTGAAGCACATTTGTCAATGACTTTGTCCACTTGTCTTTTCCCCTCAACACCACCCTAAAACATATCTGATAATTAGGACAACAAGAACAAATTTTTATTTTATAAAGAAACATTAAATTTAAATTTTAAAGCCAATACCTCTAACACCCGAATCAAGCTTCTTATGACTGCATACTCTCCTCTACGAATTGCCTCTTCTGAGTTAGGCAAATGATCAGCAACATTGGTCATACTTTGAAAAATCCTACCAATTGAATTGCTTCTTGGAAACCCTATCATGTATAACATAAAAGCAATATTTTGTTAATGGCAATTCCAGTTGTACACTCCATAATTTGAACTTGATGACAACGGAGTAAGAATAATGCTAGGCATCATTCAATTTTCTTTACAAGTGACTCGCAATAATTTTAAATAAGGGTTACTCAGTATATAAACTAGCAATACCATATTCATGGAAGTAAAGTTTTGTGCATGCATGCATATCTAATGAAAGTAGTGATATGTTGTAAGAGCAGAAATAAATTAATCACAGTCATTGAATTAATTATGGGTGGCAAGGATTGAAAACCAATAGGCATGCCCTTCATCAACCTACTATTCTGATTCAGGCCATTAGCTCTCAATTCAGTGGTGCATTAGCTCTCAATTCAATGGGTGCATTAAGTTTCTCTCACTCCAATAAAAAGGTCAGTGCTTTCATGTCATATATTAGACTTATTCGCACATGCATACCAACATGCAACCTCCCCATGATCAATAGCTGGACAGAAACCCTGTAACCTAGCAATAATATGAAAAACAAAAACTGCACCATTGGAGATGAACTAAAGAGATGTCTTACTCTTACCACAAAAATGTTTTCTTTCTCAAGAAGCTAATGAAATAACCAGGCCACAAAAATAAGCAACCAGTTCCTACTCTACTAAACTCATAACTAACATCATAACCAAGGTAGCTGCTAACAAATACAGAAAAGAAGGATGCAGCCATCTGCCTTATGTTGCCATGGTAATAAAAACGCAATATTTATGAAAAATCTATAGACTTTTCATGCTAACTAAAAGCTGCAATGTGTATTCATATGCTCCAGTATTGTTGTAGCTAAGTAGTGCATTTGAATAAAACCACGTAACCCCATTGCCCGGAGGCTCCACGCTATGCGCAGGTAAGGGGGAGGGATATTGTACGCAGCCTTACCCTTGCATATGCAAAGAGGCTGTTTCCGGATTGGAACCCATGACCAACATGTCACCAAGACACAACTTTACCGCTGTGCCAAGGCTCGCAAAGTAGTGCATTTGAATAAATAAATAAAATTCCTTTGTTTTTTCATTAAACAGCAAAATAAATAGCCGCAAATCTGATGCTGAATATGACAGAAATCAGTCTTACATTCAAATTTCTAGGATGAACAACAACATATATAAAAAAAATCAATAAAAGCAGAAAAATTGAATAAATAAATAAATGAAGAGTACCAGAGGCCCCAATTCGATTGAGGTATACCAAAGTTGCAATGACCATTCCAGTTGTAGTTCGCCCACGCCCCATTTGACAATTAAAAATTATCTCCGTATTTACATCAGCTTGAGAAATTTTATTAACCTAAAATAAAAAATGAAGAGTATGGGTTTTCTAAGTTAATAACTATAGTACCAAATAAAAGACCATAGAGTCCTGGATAATTAAGCATAATTCAGAAGCAGCGGCAGCTGAATGACAAGGCAATAGAGAAGGAAACTATATCACCAACCCCTTGATTGCACCAAAAGAATAACTATCCAGAAAGTGATACCAAATACATACAAAAGAACTAACCAGAATATCAAAATCCAATTCCTTTGGTGATTTTTCGTCAGTTATAGGAACACGTTCATAATCAACAAGATATCCCTCCACTTGCAATTCCTCATACACCTAAAGAAAAAAAAAAAAACTTGATGCATTTCTATCAGAAAATTGATGGATAAGTCTCACACTCCCATTGTACACTAGTTTCAGCCATACCTCTAGTGGTGTCTTCACAGAATCACATGACACCGGCTCCCATTGGTCCACCATCTGCCCATCTGGCAGTTCATCAGTCACAAGTATCTTATTTCCATATCTGTTATGTCCATGTCCAAATGAGATTAGCACTAAAGAGTAAATACAAGCACGAATTCACGGGACAAGCTCAAGACAAAAACAGGGCAGAGCCACAGAAATACCTTGCAGCTTCCACCAGGATGTCTTCTTTCAAACGAGCTTCCATCTGCTCAACCCTTTCCCTGTTAATTCCCTAATTAAGTACAGAATGCCACACAAAACCTAGTTAATGGACACATTTTCAGCCAAAAACAAATTAATCCCCAAATGGCCAAGTTGTTAATGTTCAACCAAATTGACAGGCAGCACAAAACCGAGATACGCCGCAGTTACATACCGTATACTCAAGGTTGGAGAACGGCCTCTCCACATCACGCAAAACAAAAGGACGGCCATTAATGTAGGCAAGCTGATTCCAGCAAAGAAAGAGAACGAAAAGTTAGAATAGAACATTGTAACAGCATTAGCCTTGGCCATCTCCTCAGCCAAAAAAATGAGTTAAACTTGAACTAACAATACTTATTACTTATAGCCTAAACTCAAGTGTTATGAATTCCTTGAAGTTAAACATTGGTTAAAATTGAAAATATGAAAATACCGGTTCCTCACGAAGGCTAATCCAAAGAACTTTCAATCGAGCACCAATGTGGTTGAGAACATTCCGAATTCCATGAATGGTTGGAATGGCAACACCGTGAACATGCAACGAGTCCGACGCCTAAAGATAACAAGAACAGTTAAAATGAAGAAGATTAACTAAAGGAAGAAAGAAAAAACCTAGCTACCTGGCGATAGTTGGGAGCGCCATCGATCTGAGGCGACAAACGCTTGTTCTGGCAACCAGGGAAATGGTCGCTCTTCAGAATCGTTTTCTTTCCCAACACACACCCTCCTCTCATCTTCATCACCTGCTCCGGTTCCTTTGGTATCTGCGACATCTTCTTCACTCACTTCTCTTCTCTTCTCTTCTCTTCTCTTCTCTTCTCTTCCAATGCCACAAGATTTCACAATCCAAACACCAACTAAGTCTTCACTACAATACTACTTCTTTCTTAGTAACGCATTATACTATTATTACAGTTACATTACATGCAGCTGATTTTTATATCCCTCATCCACCTTCACCTCACGCAGATTTCTAATTACCAAACCATCAATTATTCTTTCTCACTCTTTTTTTTTATTAATTTGTTTTTACTTTCCTACTTACAAAGTTTCTGAAACCAACGCCAACAACGTGAAATGCGTGATTGAGGGAGTGATCGAGAAAGCCGCGTCAACTCAGTGTGATCGAGCTTAAAAAGACGATTCTTCGCTCATTTTATTCGTTAACAATAAGCCTGTTTAACGTGTATGTATCTTTATTTAATTCTTATATTATTATTAATGAAAAATCTTATCCATGTCCTTGTGTTAATTGATAAATTTGGAGCGTATTTAATTAAGATCTTAAAGAGTTTTAAATGATTTTTTTTTAACAAAAAGTCTTAAGCTATTTATTCAAGATTTTTAAATAATATAAATAAGTTTTTTTACATTCAATAATAAAGATTATTGGAATTTTAAAAAAATTAATAAAATATGTTGATATTCAAGTATGATTTTTTACCACCTAAAAAAGTTTTTTGAATATCTAAAAGTACACAAATTTTTGATAAATTATTTCTTAAATGAATTTTATAATAAAATATATATATTAAACAATCTCATTTAAGTTATTATACTTTTTTATTTCTTTTTATGTAAATTGACATATTTTTCTTTTTTCATCACACATAATTTTCTTTCTCTTTGTTGAAAGAGGTAGATATTTGTAGTCTTTTGTTACATTTTTGACCAATAGTCAACATGTCTTAAAATATGTGATATGAAATTTTTTTCCAAATCTTTAAATTTGGAAAACATTTTTTACTAAGTATTTATATATATATATATATATAAATGAACATGAATATATATACATGAGAAATATATGATTTTGATGAACATGACAAGTTGACTCATACATAAGTGCATGAATATGTAAATGAGATTTGAAACAATTGTTGTGCATGTTTTTTGTTTGGTGAGATCATTATTATAGGAATAATTATAAGTATTCATATTATTTACACACATTATGACATAATTTTTTTTACAATTAATATTATTGATGATTGAAGGGGAATGAACCTATACTGCTTATAAATATATTTGGGGAAATTGATTTATTACGTAATAAGATTTATAATTTTTTATATAAAATGAGTTTTATTTAAAGTATTAGCTGGACAAAATTTGAATTTTTATCAATAATTTAGAATGTTTTTTAAGAATTCACAAAGTCTTTTAAAATCTTAAAAAATCATAATATGTTTAAAAATCTTATGAATTCATATTTTGTAATTCTATTAATTAAATGAACTACAAAATCCTAATCATAACAATTTTTTTAAAAAATCTTAAAAGTCATTATATTTTTATAAAGTATTTTAAAATCTATAAAAAAAAATATAGCAAAATAGTCTTTAAAATTTTAATCCACTACACTCCTTTTAAAGTAAAAATAATGATTTTTATTGAAATAAAAAAAATTATGTTATTCATAATTTTTTACACTCTCATATGATTCTTGCATCGAACATTTTTTCATTTTATTTTTTTAATATCCGAAGGATTAAGATATTGGTGAGAAGAAAATAAAAGTTTATTTTATTATTATTATTATTATTATTATTAAAACTAAATACTATTTACTTAATTAATCTACTATATATAAAATGATATTTGATTTTATGGGACAATACTATGTAATAACACCATATTCATTCTCTTCAAAAATATTAAATGTTGTTATTCAATTAAATTATTAATTTAAATTAATATTATTGTATTAGGTAAATAGATTCTATTTTATTATAGCTATATTCAATTATTATTATATTAAATGTATTTTTAATCCATTATTCCATTTCAATTTTAGTATTTTTAATATAATCATTTTTTATTATTCATTCTATTGTGACTATATTCAATTGTTTCATTCTTAATAACAAATTTTTATTATATTTTTAGAATTTTAATTCTTAATCAATTATTTCATTTATCTTTTAACACTTTTTAATAATGATTTTAATATTTTTTAATAATGTACTACAAAAAATTATCGATAAGTTTATTTCATTTTTTT
>PYAF01004467.1:1198847-1221442 GCA_007407185.1 Glycine tomentella
TCTTCAATTAACAATATATAATTTTATTAATATAAAATATAAAAAATATATTAAATATAAATAAATTTCACAGGAACATATTTTTTTGTATAATTTAAAGTTTTATAAAAACACAAACTTGATGTGTATATATAAAAGTATAATATACAACATACAAAATTTTGGTGTAATTTTTATACATTGTATTTTATTGTATATTAATATTATTAATTATTGTGTATGCATATATATATATATATTTACTATTTATTATATTTTATTAATTAAATTGAATGTATAAATACATTCAAAAATTAATATTTGTGCATACACAGAACACTACGTCAAAAATAACGTTTTTTAACAGCTAAAAACAATGAGACAATATTTTTCTCTCCGTTGCTTAATTTGTAAGTTATGGCTTATGATGTGAATATTCCCTTCTTTTATCTAGGGGTCTTTTTGATACAAATTATAAATATTTTTTAGATTTTTTCTATTGAAAATGTATTTTTTTTAATAAAAAAAGTTTTCAAACATATTTTTAATCTTGCACCCAAACAAATCCTAATTTTTCTCTGGGTTGGTGCAAGATATGCTTTGCCCATCGAAATGTACCAGCTTTTTCCTTCGCAAAGGAAATTTTATATTATATTCACCACAAAAATGTGACCTGCAGAAAAAAATTACGGAAAAGGAATAAAACATACGCTAACTCATATCTTATGGATAATGCTACAACAACCAAATAACGCAATTTAACACAACATTCTTATACACGTCTCATCTCTGTATGTACAACAAAAATGTCAACCATGAAATAAGATTTTTTATAAAGTATGAACTATTCATTATATATATGGGAGGGGGAAGTTATGTTTGAAAATTGAAGGGGATAAATATAGAGGTTTACATTTGAATAATTAAGGTTTAGGATTATGTTAAACTTTTTTATTTTTATTTGTCTAATTTTAATTCTAACTTGTACTCCAACGAGTTGATATTTCGTTAAAAAAAATGCCAAAAATGTATATATTTATACAATACAATAAGATGTTGTTTAAATAACGTGTTCCTCCAACATTTTTTATCAGACAGTTCAAGACTCTATTGACATAGTTGTGTAACTTTTCTAATAATGCTTGTGCTTCTTTACATCAATAATTGCGTGTAAGTCGAAAAAAAGAATAGTAAATGGAATTCCTATTCATTCAAATAAGTAGATAAAAACAAAGGGAATAAACAAAACGTGGAAGAAATGGCAATTATTAGTGGGTCCAGACATTAGTTGATCCAGGGTCATGATCGTTATATAGGGGCCCAACCAACAGTGTTGATTAGTTCATCATAATAATATAATAACTTCAAGTGATCAAATTAAGTTGCCGCTGACTGATTTTGAGTAGACTTAAGGCCGAATTAGAGATCAATTTGCACGTTTCTGTCTTAAACAAATATACTTTGTGAGAAATCAGGAAACTAAACGGATATTTCGCTTACACGTATACATATATTATTTTGCTTACCTAATTTAGATCATGTTAATTAATCAACATTATTATTATTTATTTATTTTTTTATTCATCGAAATAAATTAATTACTTCTCTTTATGTATCTTACGTAAGTTGCACACTCTATATCTCAAATAAATAATGCACATGTGAATGCTAACTGAAATAAAATTAATGGGAAAATCTAGAAAAAGAACGTGAAGGACATGGTGAGCAAGTGGTTTTATAATTACTTGTGTGCTGTTTTCACCATAAAGAATCTTGTTGACTAATGAATGCTTACACACACAATTACATAAACGACAGAGTTTCTTGCAGCTGAATGAGTTTTACTTGCAATTAATTAATGTCTTAACAACCCATTTGTGGTGTTGTTTTGAGAAACCAAAGAGATACCGATGTAGCACATAGATTCTCTCACCACCTTTACGCCTTCTTTTAGGAGAATTGTTCTATCTCTTTCATCTTTTGTTTGATAAAGCAACACCTATCAAAAAGAAAACTAGAAACAAAAGCAGGTGTCACGTCCCTCTCATAGTCTCATTCTTTCAAAGGCTGTGATATTCATGACAATTAACCAAAATATAGGTTATATTTTGTCAATAGTCTTGAATGAGGAAGTAACATTTCCAGTTGAAATGACCTAGCTAGCTAGCTAGGTTGCATAGCGGATTCAGATTTTTTACTATCTTAAAAAACACATTCACGCAATTGGACGATAAGAACAACCTAATGAATATCTAACGATTCACAAATAATTTCGGGAAATTCAACTTAAAAACACTTTTAAAATATCAAATCATCTGCTGAAATCAAACGGTGCACATTTCCGACTAGATGACTGTGTGACAAGAAGGAATTCACCTCTCAATCCATTGGTGTGATCTTGGTTGCTAAATGTCTAAGCTCTCGACTCTATAGTCTCTTTGTAGAGCTTTGTCCATAGTGCATTATGGACAGAACCGTAATTTAAATTCCCGTTACAGTGTAGTTTTGCACTTGTATTATTAGAGTATTTTTAGTGGTAGATCTCAAATTAAAATCTTAGATCATTTTTCGGTAGACCTTATAGTGCCACGTAGGATTGAAGATCTCTCAAGATCCCTTCCATTTTGTTATTTAATGATAGATCTCATTTTGAGATCTTAAGGAGAGAGAAAGAGGAAATTTTTTTTTTTTAATAATGTGCAGATCTTAAAGTTTCTTCTACAAGAACTAATTCTCCATGTTGGAAATCTCTCTACTTCATTTATTAGGAGATTTAATGAAAACCAAATTTTAAACTCAAGATTCTTTTTCAAGATCTTACACTAAAATTACTCTTAGACTAGCTAGAGTTCCTTTTTGTAATGTCAACTTCATTTATTAGCACTGCATGCATTCACACTCGGTCACGTTGTGTTGTATTTAACTGGATAGCAACGGAGACAACCACACATGGCACATGCACATCTAGAAAACATTTTTTTCTTCTATTTTTGTTTTCATTTTCAATAAAATGTATAAGAGCACTTTCAATGCTTAGTTGATTAAGTGGATCTTATCTTATTTTTGTGAATCCTATAATGTAATCTAGATTTAAGAACTCCAAATTTTTTTAATCTAATACTAATGATATGTTTAATAGGATAAAGAAAAGTAAAAATAGAATAAATCAAAATAAGTAACAAGAAATATAATAGAAATAAAAGTGTTTGATTTAAGAAAAATAGAAGAAAAAAATAATTTAAAAAATTGATATTCAAAAAATTATAATTGATTATCAATGTGTAATAATCAATTATCAAAATGTCACGACATTATAAACACATAATATGCAAACATAATAGATTATTGTTCGCACAAAATAAATTATCATTTTTCAAATCCTTAATTTCACTTGCCTAAGTGTATAAGGGTCAATTTGTTTAAATTTATTTATTAAAATAAACACTTATTTTAATAAAATAAGTAATTTTTGTTTTTTTAATATATTTGTCTAAACTATTTCTGTTTAAAAAATTAATTTTATGTTTATTTTAGGAAACAAATCCTATTGGCTTTTTAAAAAATACTTATATAAAAAATATTTATTTTAAAGTGTTTTTTAAATTTAAACAAATTTACTAATAATCAACTCTTATTCGTTGATAATTGATTGTATATACCATGTCTACGATTTACTGTTGAGCATTGTTTAAGAGAGAGAAAAATAAAACCTACATCTTTTTTTTTTCTTTCTACCGAACATACTCACTTCTTTATTTTCCATCTATTTCTTCTTTCTTCCACCAATTTCTCACCCGTTTCAGTTGCACCAAATGAAGCATAAAGTTCTATTTTTTTAGGAATATGAAGCACAAAGTTCTTATTTCAGTTCTTAACTTTAAATTTGTGAATCCTTGAACCCACAAATTAACACATCTATTTATACTTTGATTTCAACTTAAAATATTTTATTTGTAATATTTTGTATAAGCAATTGTTCTTATATAACAACTCAACCTAATTCACTCAAATACATAAGAACTTACTTGAGCAACTCCATTTGAATTTTCTAAGAAAAAACTTATTTATTATTTTTTATTTTCTTTTCAATTTTTTTCTATATAAACTTTTAAAAACAAAACATTTCCTCCATTCATATATCATATATTTTCAAATAGCAGGGATTTGAAAGTCAATTCAACCACACACAAAAATGAAGAGAATTTGTAAATCAAGCCAAAGCATCATCAGCATTAAAAATACCAAGACATGACTTTCTCCAACTACTGAATAGTAACTATAGCAGTTAATCTCTTATTTCGTATAACAGATAAACAACAAAAGCTTAACATCTTTGAACATCGTAATCATAATTTAGATTGTTCCCCTTAAAACAGAGAGGTTCAGACTACAGGCAACATTTTAGTGCTGATTTTTCAATTACAATACCCATACAGAATATAATTGGTAAGGTAATATATTTACATTCAGAATGAAACAGCAGTGTCAGCATCCATATCAGTCACCTCTCTGACGAGGTTTTTGGTGGAAGGCAAACCAGCAGTTACATCCTCTTCAATCCCACATTCGTTTGTCCCTCTTCGGATCTTGAAGTAACCATCCTGCAATTAAAGATTAAATTAGTCTATTAGCTAAGACATATCTTAGGTAACAGGCATTCAAGTTGAGATTAAATTAGTCCATCAGCTAAGCCATATCTTAAGTAACAGGCATTCAAGTTGAAGAATAATTCAAGAAACATACATCTCCCCATTCTCTGTTCCACTGATTTGCAAGAAGCTGAAAAAATGAAAAGCACCCAATTAGTATAAAATTCTAAATTTCAAATGGTATGTCCCGGGGGACTGAAATATTAATCAGGAACATGTCAACATACCCAATAGTCCTCCCCATTTTCAGTTGTTCCCCACCCAATTAGCTTTACTGCATGACCACCTAGTTCATAACCTGTGATGTGTTTGTAAACTCCTGATTTGTAGTGAGCAAAATCCTGTGAAGAGGCCAAACTATTAAAAGGTAAATTTGTCTTAAAATAATGAAACCATGTACATGCTATTCCACATGCAAGAAAACAAATCCATTTTACATGTATATACTATATCAACACACACACACACATAGATATTCGGTATGTATGTCCAATTGGAATTCGTCTTCAATTGGTCCCATTTTATTGCTCATCTCATATAATAAATATATAATACGGAATATCATATGATAAGTAATAGTTAGGGATAGGGATGACATGATTTGAACCAGTTCAAATCCTGTCATCCTTATCCCTAACTATTACTTATCATATGATATTCCCAAGGTTCCATAAAAATGTACTATCTTTTATGTTTGAAAAGTCTAGAGATATTACATGCAAATGATGCAGGGAATAGTTCAGGATGGTTTTGTTAGTTGAAAGGTCACTTGCAAAGAGGGACCCTTCTAAACGCTTAAACAGGAAGGAAGCAAAGAGGGGTCATTTTTAATGCTTTTGTTAATTCCAATCACATACAATAAGCATGCCTGCCAGTATCCAAAAAATGACATAGGAAGTTGCAGTTACACACATCTTTTTTACAGCATGCAAGAGACCAAGCAACCAAAATAAATGATTCTTATAGGTTCATGCTTTTTATAAAGGGAATCCAATGACTCAAAAGTCTGCTAAAGCAGCTTAACAGTTAGGTGGTGACCCATGGAACACATAATAGGGCCAGCTTGTATTGTAATGTTTGCTTTATTTTTGGTGTGTTAAAATTGTATCTCCAACAGTTCTGATTGATAACACTAGTTTCTAATTTAAAAATTATTGTTTTCTATCCTAAGGTCAATCCAAACCCTCAAAGCATAAAAGATGACAATTGCCCCCATATTTGTCCGGATAGAATGAGCACCCAAAGGGAGAAAAATAAAAAGAAAAATCAAGGAGAGGAGAGGAAAGAAATCAAAGCCTCTTTCAAGTGTTGGACCAAATTTTTTGTGAATGCCTATGTCTTCCCACTCCACAGATTTAATAGACTAAAATACTGAAAGCTAATAAAAATAAAATCCTAATTCTAAAACCATTCCAACCCTGCACTAATGATCCCTTAATGAGAATGATATATATCCTTCAAAAGCCAATTACTACTTTTTGGGTATTAAAAATGTCTGATCCATCTCCTTTTCTACCTGAACTTAGTACATTCGGTCCTAAACCTTTTCCATCTGATCCTTATAACCATCAGTATTTTATTCTATTTTTTCTCATTAGACATCTGATAATTTTTCTTTACTTGTAAGTTGTAAACATTAACCCTAAAACAGCACCAAAGTCATTAAACCCTAAAAGAACAAGTATATAATGAAGTTGGAGAATTCGACAATAAATGTTTGGCCTGTCTTGTACATGTCTTAAGAGCATGGCTGCTCAAGAAAGGCAACCAAAAATCAGGCAAAAGGAAAGATTCGCTGCTGGTGACTTTGGGGGGAAACTAATTGTAATGGATCTTGGGCTAGCTAAAAGAAAGCACTTATGACAATTAAGGGGAAAACTTAATTAGAAGAGTTCTTAATAAAAATTGAAACCCACCATGTTGTAAAATAATTCTTTTTAAAAAATTACTTTAATTTTTCTCAACCCAACAGCTTTATCACAAACTAATTATCACCTCAGCTCATTTATCTCACCCCCCAACCATTCAGCCTTCACATATCTTGTTTAAAGTTTTTACCCAAAAATAATCCTCAATCATATCATATTCAATTTGCACACTCATTAGATGCCAACACCAAATTGCACCAGAAAAAAAAAAAAAAAGTTCCCAATACCAAAGGGTCAGTGGGGCCAATTAACTATATTTGATTATTTGGCATACATTAATTAAAAAGTATTTAGCATAAATATATCATAAGAGCTGTTTAGTTTTGTACAATATCGTTTGAGTCTTTGGGCAACATTGCTGTCACTAACCCGGACAATATAGAAAAATCCAAAATCTGATATAAGCCATTTTGAACATCTAGATTTTTTAATTTTTATCCGTTTGTGAGAAAATCTGTAGCTTTAAAATCAATATCCTTATATAATTTATTTCTTTAAACTCTTCCAACCAATTAGCAAATAGCAACATATTGTTTTGTTGACTGATTTTCTGGGTTAACATAGTGGTCAAATGTAATAGATTCTCTTCACTCACTACTTTGTCTCATTTATTATTGATTCAACTTTTCATTTAGTTAAAAAATTCAAATACTAAATTTGTTTAGCATTAATCTCCTCTCCTAATTCAAGGCTCAAGCTTGTAGAAATTTATACCATTGCCAAATTTAGCTGTTGAAATTTAAAAGGTTTCACGTCAGTGAATTCTGTAAATCTAGAGCTTGCACTCTATCATTGTTGTGACGTTAACTACTCACATTGCTAACCTAAAATGAATTTCCATATTCATAATTCATTGTATTACAACTTAGATGACTGCACATCCTAATACTACTTATAGGGAATTTCCACCCTCCTCCGTGTCAAACTTTGAAAGACTAATACTTCAAAATTAGTTTTGGAATCCGATATAATCTGCCAAAAGATGCAACATAGATATTTATTCAAAAGACATCTATAGTCAAGCAGAATGAAAAGCCTCAAATGATCAAAGTCACTCTGTGATCTGAGCTGCCGAAGTTGAATATTCACTTCAACTTCCCCATTAATCTTCTCCTATACCATGAAAACCTGGTAAAGATTTCCTCTAAACACCTATCCATAAGTTTGTATTTTATAATATGCTTTGTATGTCAGATCACATGACACCCAATCTCAAGCACCCTATCTATTGTCTCAAATATATTAATGTATAATTATAAATTTTAAATAGGATGGTTTTGGGTTTTCAGAAATTGACAAAGGAAGTTGCAGAAAAATTAATCACAAAAGAGTGGGTAAGAGTTTTCATTTACCTCATAAACAGTGAATGCAACTTCAACTGGCCCATTCTTGTAAACTTCCGCCATGATATCATGGGGATCCGAGTTCACTCTGTATGCATTGACACTATAGTGTTTTGACTTCTTCCAAACTTGGTTCCCACTTACACACTTTTTAACACACTTGGGAGTCCGGTAAGCTGGCTCACAACCAGGATGAGAACAGCCGATTTGATCAAAATATGGGTCACACTGCCACATAATAAGAATGCCGAGCGTAAGAAAGTTGGGTAAATTGTGAAATATAATTCTTCAGCAAAAAAATAGCATCAATTGAAGGGAAGATCTAGGCGAAAAGGAGCATAAGATCTCTGTCTCTAAAGAGTCTAACCAATAACCATTCTTATGAATTATGATTACCAAGTGGAAACTACCAAGGCAAAATGGAAATGTATTACCTCTTCAGTGACAACACCGTGGTGGGCTAAGTATCGCCATGCATACAAGGGATATCCCCCATCACAACCAGATCCACACAGAAAGCCACAGCATGCAAGAAGGTCATTAACAGAGAGAGAGATATTCTGCAATTAAACAGATAAGATATAAATTCTTCCTTCAAGCAATCCGGTCTCTCAAGTATGTGTGTCCGGAGAGCAAGGGAGAAAAAAGTTTAAAAATTTGTCGTGATCATGAATGTTCAAAATCACACACAATAAAGCAAGAGGAAGTTCAAAATTGCTTCAATAAGAAATTTCACTTACAACATCAAAATGAATGCAAAAGCGATCTGACAATGATTCAACAGCACCAAATGCCCAACAAGAACCACAGTGACCCTGAATCATCAGCACAAGGATCAGCTGAAAACTCTTTCAACCTTGAATTGAATGTATTTAAAGATGTTAGTGTGAGAAAATACGAGGATTACCTGATCTTTAATGAGGAAATTGGTTTAGCAATCCATGTCATTGTCAACAATAAAAACAAGAGTCAGCCCCTCCATCCAAATGCACTATCTAATTAGAAAAAATAAATAGAGGAGAATGAGTAAGTAGGTGTTGACCTAGAATTCTTCCAATAGTGCTACACTGCGACCAAGCTGTCCTTGCATCAAAATTCTTTGGCAATTTCAATGACTTTGGGTGAGATATAGCAGGTGTACTTCTCAGTTCCTTCTTAGGCGTTGGTTTGACTCCAAGAAGGCGCTTAAATTGTTCAACCTGTGAATCAAAGCATATTATTTAAGTAACTAAGCATGTGCACGTGAAACTGTAAAATCCACACTTTAATTAAAGGCATATAAGACAAATTGAAGTCTAACTGTATAATTGGAGAAATGAGGATTTATAGCAGCCTCCCATCCTGCCTCAGGATTTTCATTAATCTCTTTAGCAATAGACTCCTGCATCATAATGTTAAAAAGGTTCATAAATCACATGACATGGGTCGTACGTTCAAATATTCATCCACGACACCATCGAGAACATGAATCAGCTAGCATGGGGTTGTCCTAGTTTAACTAGTAGTCTCGAGTTTGTGTCCTAGTGCAGGCAGTTACATTAAACATTCGAGTTTGGGCATGTTTTGACGCTAGTAAAGAATGCATATGATTCTAAACCAAAAAATAAATAATAAAAAATCTAAACATAGTAATGAATCATTGATGGATTTCCCCCAATTTCATGTGAACAAATAAATTGACCCTGATGAGTGACATAAACACATGGGAAACGAGGAGAGCTAACGAAATGAATCACCTGAAGGATCGGAGAGTTAAGCTTGAGACTAGTCAACGGTTGTGCTTTCGCCCCAGCAATCTGTCAAGAACAAAGTGAGTTCAGAACTAAACACGATTACTAGTAAAGAGATGGAAGAAAAAAATAATACCTGGAGATAAGAAGCGGAGAGAACTAAGAAGAAGGTTGCCAGGGGAAGCAGAGTTGAAGCCATATCTGGTGGAATGAAAATGAATTGGGAAGTGGGACTGGGAGCAGATTTTTATAGACCACTTTTCTTTGCACACGCAACGCTACTGGGCTGGGTGGGGCAAAGAAAGAGAATCTCTTACCTCAAGTAGAGTGATGCGTTTGTCTTGTTGCTGCATTAAACTTTGTGCCCAACGCTTGGGATTGGTGATTGGAGGGGTTTATCGAATGAATAGTGGCCTGATACGACAAAAATCACCGTACCTAACATTTCCAAGACTTTAGACTTTCCCGTTTTTTTATGAAATATCTATAGTTCATGCTCAAGTCTCCAATCAAATTCGCCCTCGAGTATGGGATGCCTGATGCTGGATCCGCACACTTTCTTATAATGGATGAGCAAATCATTTTATATATTTGTGTTTTTTTATGAGATTTACTGGATTTATGTATGGTGCAATTAATATTTGTTTTTTTTCAGTTTTGTTTATTTTTTATTTGGTTTAATTTTGTTGACTTGTTCCTAATTATAGCCAGAAAAAAAAAACATGGACTCCAAGGTAAAATTAGGAAAAATGTCATTATTTGTGAGTTTAAATATTTGAGATCTCTTTCATACATATGATTTTGAAAAATTCACGAAGATATCATATATAGGGTACAAGTGAGATGATTTAAATACAAAAAAGACATTAGAATTATCTATGATTAGATCACAAATTATCTATTACATTCAAAAAGACAAGCTTTATTATAGAGTTTAACTCAGATGGATAACATAAGAGAAAAATAAAATTAACAAAAATAAAAATATTAAGATAAAAATGTGGTCATATAAGAAAAAATATAATATGGAATAATTATATATAAAAGAAAATAATGTTGTAACACCCATCGAAGAAAAGATAACAAAAAAAAATGATTAAAATTATTTGGACATGTAGTCATGTGCAAAGAATGTCATAAGAGGCATTGTTAGATTATTATAAGATTGTATGATTTTAGTTCAACAAAAAAAAAAAAGAAAAAAAAGGTGGATCAAATCATCGAGAGGATCTCAGGCTAGATTATTTATGAAATTTTAGTTTTTAAGTAAAACAAATAAAATATTAAACCTTATCACTCCTTAAGTGTTTACACTCTTCAATATTCATGTTTCACTCTTAAGAGTTTTTTTTATGAGGTTCACTCTTGTCTTTTTCCACTCACTAACTCTTCTGTAGTCTTTGAAATCAATCAAAGATTTCAATTCAAGGAGTAACAAAAATGAAAGATGAAACAAATTCAAACTCAACTTAAGAGGTCAAAGAAAAAAGAAAGCTCTAAGACAAAATCTTGAAAATTTAGAAGACAAACAATAAAAGTTCAAAAAGAAAGTATAACTTAAAATGAATGTCAAAAAAGACAATTAGGAAGAAAAGAAATTGGTTAAGTATAAACTACTACAGTTATGCAAAAAGAAAGTACTAGAAAACAACAATAAGCACACACTAAGAGAGATGACGGTTAAATTTTGACTGCAACTTTTTTTTACACTTGGATCCTCATATTTTTTTATGTTTTTATTTTGACAAAATATTTTTGAATATTTACTCTTTCGTCCTTCATATTTTTTCTTTTAGGACCAATTTTTTTATATTTGTACAAACACTTCAATACTCTCCAGACAAAATTTTAAAGATCGAACTCATAAATTTTTCAGCAGTGTTATAAGTTACATGAAGAACACGAAAAACATGAAGAACAACTCATACTCAAATCAACTCCAAATTCAACAAAAAGATAGGATAATTGAAGGCAAATGCAAGATAAACTCAGAAAAACACACAAGAAACACAAAATTAAATACAAACAAGCAAGAATTAAAGGAATTTAATTTTCTGATTTTTTTATTATTTTTTTGAAATAAAATAAAAACGAAAACTGCACCTGAATTGATAGAAATATTTTCGAATTGCTCTCTAAATTCAAGCTCTAATACCACATAATGACGACCAAGGCATAAACGCTTGGATTGGATTGTTTTCGTATGCAAATTTCAAGACCTCGGGGATAGTTATTAGAACTTAAAGAAAAAAGTGGGAAAATTAAGAAGATGGTAATAAATAACGTCACGATCCGTATTTAACGATAAGTTTGAGGAGGATGCACCACAACTGAAATCGTCCTTGATAAAAATCGATTTTTATCATTTTTTTGGTGTTAGGTGGTTGTGGTGGTGGTGTTGGGTGTAGGTGGTGTGTGGTGGTGATGGAGGTTTGGAAATAGGTAGCTAGAGTTTTCTTGGAAGAGGGAGGCAAAAAAGAGATATTATATTAGGAATTTTGGGAGTATACCAAGAAAATAATGGGGTGCATTAAGTGATTGTCCACTAAGACAATAAAAGTGTTTTTCCAACGTGAGTTATCATGATCCAACCCATTCAAAAATTTATTAGAAAGTCTAAAAGAAAATGAAAGATGAACAATATATTTTTTTTATAAAAAAAATCAAATGACTTACTCGACCTTTTATCCTATTTTTTGTCCAATTTAATCATTTATCTTTTAAAAAGTTCATTTTGATCCTTATGTTTTTAAATTGGTTCAAAATGATCCTTTAGTCAATTTAAAATTAATGTCGTTAATGAAATAACAGTATTATTAGCTAAAAATTGCTACAAAACATAAGTTGTTTTTTACCGCTTCATCTTGCTCTTCTTCTTTTCCTTTTTTCTTCCTCCTTTCTCATCTTCTACCATATTCATCTCCAACTTATCAACATACAACAAAAATCTTTAAATAAAAAATACCAATGACACCCACAATCCAAAATGATAATGCACAATCCAAAAAACGAAAATCAATGGTCTCTAAATGGTAAAAAACTAACTCAATAAATCACTCAATTTCCTCAATTAGGGTTCAATCTAATTTCATTTTTGAAATGTTGTCCTCATCGACACCTAATGTGACAAGAGGTCGTAGACACTGTCATTGCACACTACCCCAACCCCTCTCTAACGACCAATACCATTGTCCAGTGCCACTGTGGGTTTGTGTTTTGAAATGGAAATTCAATGAGGGAGTGAACTTGTTGCGGGATTTGTGTTTGATTGTTTGTGTAATGTTGTTAGCTTTTTAAAATTTTCTTGTCTGTGTGTTGAATGGAGCCAATACCTTCATCGCTGATTGTTGCTTACACTAGGAATGGTGATACAAAGGTCATGCATGACTTGTTTGGCGGGTTGTGAAGAAGGATATGGTGGGCTTGGATTGCGATGATTACTAGGTATGTGTAGAATGCCAAAGAATGCATTGGAGGGTTTTTTGGCAAATGCAAGATTAGGGTGTGGCGATTAATGGGGTTACCTTCGTTGGTGTAAATCGGCTTGTTCTTGGTTGGGTGTGTCAAATTTTGACAGCATTTGAACGACGTGTGGTGCAAGTGTTAGTGTCCGACAAAGGTAGATATGTGATGTTGCAATTACAATAACATATAATTACCAGTATTTGAATATTATTAACAATGTTAGTTTAAATTGAAGAAAATATCATTTTAACTTGATTTAAAAATATAAAGGACCAATTAGATCATTTAACCTTTAAAAAAAAAAAAGACGAGGAGATTTTTTGAAGGCTTAACAGAGCAAGCACCAGACCAGACCAGAGATCTTCGTTTTGCCTCTACATACAAGCACAATTGCTTCAAGACAATTCAACTTCGACCCTCCAACACCAAACACAAAAACTATCACTTCATACAGGGCGAGGTTTTGCTTATTCCCTGTTTGGTTGCTCGGAAAATAACAACGGAAAGGGGCACAGTTGCCGACGAGCGGGGAATTTTTTAACTCCGTGCGTTCAATGAACGCACATTCCTGAAATCTACATAGAGTTCAAATTCTTGACAGATTTGAACTAAATCTGAAACGCGATTTCGATCTCGACAACTTCCGAAAGCCATTTTTCTTCGTCGTCGCTAATTTCTGCACTCTAATTAGCTTTCGATTCAGAAGAAGATGCTGCGCCTGAAAGCGTTTCGGCCTACGAGCGATAAAATCGTTAAGATCCAATTGCATCCTACGCATCCATGGATGGTGACAGCCGATGATTCAGATCGAGTATCGGTTTGGAACTGGGAGCACCGCCAGGTACAGAACTCTTGTTCAATTCACCGATGTTTTCGCTTTCGGTTGTTGCGTTTTAACGGAAACCTTATTCAGGTGGTTTATGAGTTGAAAGCTGGCGGAGTGGATGAACGGCGTTTGGTCGGCGCCAAGTTGGAGAAGCTCGCCGAGGGAGAAACAGGTTCAATACTCCTCAAAATTGTAACAATGAATATATAGATAGTCTTCGTAATCGTTGTTATAATGTAGACCTGGTGCATTTGCTTTTGTTGGAGGTTTTAGAAGCATAAGTCTCGTGATCTGTAAATGTAACCGTGCTAGTGGTCTTTAGTAACACTTGTTGATAGGAATTTGTTAGTTCTCACTTTTTATTTTGAGGAATTAACTAGTTATCCATGGTTGCCACTTGCCAAGTTGTTTTGTTCTAAGTAGTGAAATACCTTATCAGGTAAATTTGCTTTGTGAGTCTGATAGCTATGATAGTTTTTAGTTTCTAGGCATGATACTGTTCTTGTTTGGCCAAACTTTCTTAGAATGCAAGTTTTTCTGCAGATTTATGTTTCACAGCGAGAATTGCTTGAATTTCTGTTGATGTTAGCCACTAGTTAGTTTTGGTGACGTATATGCAGCTTGCTAACATAGCCTTTAGGACATTGTAACAACTTACAAGTGAGTTTCATTAAATGCAAAATGAAAAACAACACGATAAACTGTTCCTCAAACATTGTTTGTGGCCTTCCACATTTCTGTGCTGATCTGGTAACTGAACTTCTATGACGTGTTTTTTGTTTGGTAGAGTCAAAAGGGAAACCGACAGAAGCCATTCGGGGAGGAAGGTAATATGTGTTTGCTTTGTGATTTTATATCTTTTTCTGGCTTTTATTTTATGGTTCATTTACTTACCACAACTCTTTACCGGCCTTAAAGTGTTAAGCAGGTGAATTTTTATGATGATGATGTACACTTTTGGCAACTTTGGCATAATCGCTCTGCGGCTGCTGAGGCTCCAACAGCTGTCCATACTTCAGCTTTTAGCTCTCCTGCCCCATCAACAAAAGGGAGACATTTTCTTGTCATTTGTTGTTTAAACAAAGCTATATTTTTGGACTTGGTGACGATGCGTGGCCGTGATGTACCAAAGCAAGAGCTTGATAATAAGTCCCTTCTATGGTAAAATTTTATTACATTATTCAATATTATTCAGCTTCTTCTGTCATTGATGCTAAAAGATTGCTACACACTGTATCTATTAAGGCAAGACTTGTGTTGCCTATTTCATAGATGGTGGTGCTTGTGTTAATGACTATCCAGATCATTTTTGTTCTAGTTCCTTTTATAACTGTGAAATTGTCATTGATATAATCTGACGCTCTTCAACTTAGCAAATGTTGTTTCAAACTGTGCAAATATTTATTTGTTAGCACCATTCTTTCCTGACTCATCAAGAATCATGTCAACCTTATACGACTCTTAATCAAACAATGAAAGTAGTTTAGTTCTGGTGGATTCATCTAACATATACTGTAGGATTCATTAAATTTAATAATTTCTAAAGCTAAGGTCATGTTTCTCCGTATAACATTTTACTTGTAAATTAAAATTTATTGCTCCTTAATTAGTCCCTACTGTGTGAGCTTTTTGCCTTCCCCACTCCCAAACATATATCTTTCGCAGAAGCAATCATTGAGGCATGCATAAAAGTACAGCATGGGTGGGTATATGCGTGAATAAATTGCCAAATTCCAAATAGAGATTTCTCTCTCTAGACAATCTTTTGTTTGCCGCCTTTTCTTCTGATATTCTAATTCTATTTATTTGTACAAATTAAAACCCTTGGTGTGTAAAATCTCCACCTTTTCATTAAATGTATCAAACTGCTGCTTTATCCTTTGTCTCAATTCTTGATGGAAATTTGGCATCACATGTTGTATGACATAATTTTGTATCCTAGTTGTAAGTTAATTAATTGCAATGAATACATATTTTGTTTACATATTATAATTTTCTTTGCAATATTTATGCATACTGTATAAGTTGTTTCAATTTTCCAATTTTACATGCTGTTGCAGCATGGAGTTCCTTTATAGAACAGGTGGTGATGGTCCTCTTGTTGCTTTTGGTGCATCTGATGGTGTCATTAGAGTTCTATCAATGATGACATGGAAGGTAGGCACCTGAAAAATTAATATTAATCTAGTTATAATTATTAGCATATCATGTCATACTTTTGTTACTTACAGCTTGTGCGAAGGTACACTGGAGGTCATAAAGGATCTATCTCTTGCTTGATGTCATTCATGGCTGCTTCTGGTGAGGTAAGTCTTGATTCTCCATTGAAGAACTTATTCTACTTTATTGTATTTTACTTGCACTAATTTTTAGGAACTTAGTTAGGATTCTCTGGCACTCCCAATCAAGATAATTTATTGAGAAATTACAATTGCTAGTTGACATGTGAAATGTAAATGCAGGTTTTTTGCATGACTGATTATCTCTATATATTGCTTTTATAATTGGAAGTTGCTTTTGTACTTTGGTATGACAGTTCATTTTTGTGGGGTATGTTTGGCTTTCAGGCTCTTCTGGTTTCGGGTGCTAGTGATGGATTGCTCATAATTTGGAGTGCTGACCACGGACAGGATTCACGTGAACTTGTACCCAAGCTGAGTTTAAAAGTACCATTCTTTTCCTCATTCTAACTCCTATTTGCCAATTGCTTATTATGGCTGCAAAACAGGGATAAGCCATTGTTAGTTGTGGCTTAATTACAGTTCCGATTTCCTTTTTGTTGTTCAAGCAATTGCATTCTACATTGGAAGGTGAGAATACAATTGAAAGGAAGGATATGAGACGAATAACATACTATTATAATAGAAAGGAATTGAGGCAAATAATGTATTTTTCTTAATTTGTGTGCAGCTTATTCCCCCTCCCCCCCCCCCCCCCCCCCCCCCCTCTTCTCCTTTTCTAACTTATTATTCTTTTCTGTATGACTCATGTGATTCCGTGCATGGATATTTCATTGGTTAATGATACCACTGAATGCATCTAGGCACATGATGGAGGGGTTGTGGTAGTTGAGTTGTTAAGGGTGATGGGAGGTGCTCCTCAGCTAATCACAATTGGTGCAGATAAGACATTAGCCATATGGGACACTGTCTCCTTTAAGGTGTGGTAGTGGTGCTAATGCCTGGCTATTTTAAATTTTTGTGAAAATTCTCCTGGTAACTAGAAAGACTTAGCATGAAAAAGCTTTTGATTCTCAGGAGCTGCGGCGTATAAAGCCAGTTCCCAAATTGGCTTGCCACAGTGTGGCTTCTTGGTGCCATCCTCGAGCTCCAAACCTTGATATTCTAACTTGCGTTAAAGATTCTCACGTATGGTATGTAGTCTTCTTTCTCCTTTGGTGGATTTAAGTTTTGTATTTTTTTTATTTGATAATGTAGCCATGCACTATATTCATTATATATATATAAAGAATTTTAATTGAAATTTTTGTTAGGGCAATTGAACATCCCACTTATTCTGCTCTCACGAGGCCATTGTGTGAATTGACCTCAGTTATTCCTCCACAAGCCCTTGCTCCTAATAAGAAATTGAGGGTATGTGGTTTGGTTAGTTGGTTATCATTTATCACCTTTTTTTTCTTCTAATTTCTGAATTGGCATAGTGTTTTTTGTTCCATGTATGACTTCTTGTAAGCTATCCAACCTGGAATGATATGAATATATTTCAAAGCATTCAAATAGTTTGAGATCAATCTTTTTGAATGGAGGCAAGGATAGATCAAAATTGAGTGTAACAAAATCTGTGGAAAGCTTTTCTTCAATCCTGTTATCAGTTTCTGTATATTGTATAATATGCTTATCACACCTCAGGTCAACAAGTCCTCTTTAACAAAGAAGAAACTGAATTTTGAGCCCAGCCCTCATTACTCCCTGCCCAATTTCCCATTCTTTTTGTTGACTCTACCTGGTAATGAGTTTGGTCAAACTTAATGTTGCCTCTGATTTTTGGGGCAGGTGTATTGTATGGTTGCACATACTTTGCAGCCACATCTTGTAGCTGTTGGAACCAACATTGGTGTTATTATCTGTGAGTTTGATGCTAGATCTCTTCCACCCGTTGCTCCTCTACCAACTCCATCAGACAGTAGAGAGCATTCTGCCATATTTGTAATTGAAAGGGAATTAAAGCTATTAAATTTTCAGTTAAACAACTCTGCAAATCCATCTCTTGGAAATAACAGCTCCTTGTCAGAAACAGGAAGACCCAAGGGAGATTTTTTTGAACCATTACCCGTCAAGCAGGGGAAGAAGCACATTAGTACTCCTGTTCCACATGATTCGTATTCAGTTCTTTCTGTCAGCAGTTCAGGAAAGTAAGTTGCCTCTGACTTTTGCTACAGCATGGTTGATTTTTTTTTCTTGTAAAGAAATTTTGTAATTAAAAAGTAACTATTTTGTTCTTCAATATAATTTAGTGGCTTTGGGTTTTTCTATATAAGATGAATAAAATTCTAACTTCTGGCATTTCATATGTATCAGTGATACTCAAAATAAATACTATCTTTTCTGTTTGTGGTTTGTATTCCCAGATCTTTTTTTGGTTATGCTTCCTCCTCTTCTAGCATTTAGTTTGTTAAATCGGAGTGCGTTTTCTGTTGCTTTCTTACTGCATTGTATGTTTACAGGTATCTAGCAATTGTTTGGCCAGATATTCCTTATTTCTCTGTCTACAAGGTTAGTGATTGGTCAATTGTTGACTCTGGAAGTGCAAGACTTCTCGCTTGGGATACTTGTCGTGACAGATTTGCTATATTGGAATCAGCATTACCGCCTAGAATTCCTATAATTCCCAAGGGTAGTTCATCAAAAAGAGCGAAAGAAGCTGCTGCGGCACAAGCAGCAGCCGCAGCTGCTGCTGCTGCTTCCACAGCTTCTGTTCAAGTCCGCATCTTGTTAGATGATGGAACATCAAATATACTGATGAGGTCTGTTGGCACACGCAGTGAACCAGTAAGATTCTTTCTCAATCTGAAACTTTCCTTATAAAAAAAGTTCTCATAATAAACTAGGCTTGGATGATTTCTGTTCTTATGAATAAAACTTCTGCAAAACTTTAAAGTAAATGAGTCACAATAATTAAGATATTATTTATCTCAGATAACATTTATTTCAATTGCTTGCAGACAACTATCTAGTATTTTCTTAGATGTATATTTGAAAAGGGGTGAGGGGGGCGAGAGCTCTTAGACGGATTAATACTCACTGATAAATCGTGTAAAAATGTTGTATTGAAGGTTCACCTACTTTGTATGAAATTGGCTGCATTAATGCTGTCCTAGATGTATTAAATAAATCTAATATTTTTAAAGTCTTTAGGATAAGTCCTTTTATGCATTTTATTCTTATAAGAAAGTGTCACCGTAAACAGGAGCAATAATTTGATTATTTGAATGTTAAGGTGCCTTTTTTAAGTCATGTATCTCTTTTAGGTTATTGGTTTGCATGGAGGGGCACTGCTTGGTGTTGCCTATCGAACATCTAGGAGACTCAGTCCTATTGCTGCTACAGCTATTTCAACAATCCAGTCTATGCCCTTATCAGGCTATGGAAGCAGTGGTGTTTCTTCTTTTACTACTTATGATGATGGATTTTCTTCACAAAGACCTCCTACTGAGGCGGCACCTCAAAACTTCCAGTTATACAGGTGAAACTTATAATTTTTGTGAGGGTACAACTACAAGTTCACAAGTTTTCTATAGATCTGACATTGCTTTTATAATTTTGTTTGTGATTCAGTTGGGAGACATTTCAGCCTGTGGGGGGTTTACTTCCTCAGCCAGAATGGACTGCTTGGGACCACACCGTCGAGTACTGTGCATTTGCATACCAGCAATATATAGTCATATCTTCTTTACGCCCTCAATATAGATACTTGGGAGATGTTGCAATCCCATATGCTACTAGTGCTGTTTGGCACCGGAGGCAACTGTTTGTGGCTACCCCAACTACTATAGAGTAAGCCTATGGGCATTGCCTACAATTTTTTGGTCCTTTTTGTAATTATTTTGTGTTTTGTTCTATTATTTTTTCAAAGTTTGCTTTAGTTGTTTAGAAAGTGGAGATGACAAACTGTGTTTTACATTGTCAATTTGTCTATCTTCTAATAGGCCAAAAGATCATCTACTCATCATAACCAAAGAAAGAAGAGGGAAACTTATGATGTAGGAAATCTTCATGAACATAAATACTGTTTAGGAAGTAATCAATAATGGTTAAATCCATGTTCAAATAGTGGTTAATGCCTTAGTGTTTTTTTTTTTTTTTCCAATGCACCTTTAGCACCAATCCTTCTCTTGCAGTGAATTGGGTTTGAATGTGACCCAACAGGGTTTCAAAACACCCTTAAAGGTTAACAAAATATTAACTAGAAATCTCAACAATGGTAAATTATTTCCTAGGGAATTTGTTTGTTTGGATTTTCTCAATTTGATTTATCCCAACAAAAACAACAATCTAGCCAGATTTCCATTAACTGGAGTTTAGCATGATTGGTTTAGCTGTGTTTCTATTAAAGGTTCATCTGCTTTTAATAAGCACTTTTGATTAGACATACCCTGAGGCACATCTCAACTTCTACCTCCCGTTTGGATATTATATGATGTGTGACACCCATTTAGTAGAATAGAACCCTAAATCTCTGAAGCTTTCAGTTTTGGGCACTTCTTCATGCTCAGTTCTTACTGTCTGATCATCACTCTTTTGTTGATTGAACATAAACTCCATATATTCTAGATTTGATATAATAAATTTGTCTACCAAAGCATTTCTCCACAATTAGCATTTACCAAAACAATATCATTAGTAAAAAGCATGCACCAGTGCCCTTCATCTCAACTGTGTTTAATCTAATCAGTTTTCCATTATGAATGCAAAAAAGGTATGGGATTAAGGTCTGACTGGAGCAAATCTATTTGTACTGGAACTCTTCACTGACACAATTGATACCCAAACACTTGTCATCTCCTCATCCATATCCTTCACCCCCTCCTCCAAGCAATAACAATAATAATAATAATAATAATAATAAGACAAATCAATTCATTTATTTGTTTTACTGACAATCTTCTGTGTTTGCATTGCTTTGTGGTATGAGCGTAGGACACTTTCATTCATTTTCAAATCTTTACTATGATATTTAAAATTTAAGCAATTAATAATTTGCTAAACATATTAAAGGAACTAAGGTCAATGGTCCAACTATCCCAAGCTTATAAATTGTTAGGTGAAGATTTAAAATGGTTTTTGATTAATATCTGCTGCGGCCATAATTCGTAATCATTTTATCTTTAGTCCTTTACTAATTACTAATATATGTTTTGATTTCTCAGAATTGTTTTTGTTGACGCTGGGGTTGCTCAAATTGACATTGAAACTAAGAAGATGAAAGAAGAGCAAAAAATGAAAGAAGCACAGGCAAGAGCAGTCGCAGAGCATGGAGATTTAGCACTAATTACTGTAGATGGTATCCAGTCTGCCAAGGAAGAAAGAATAGCATTGAGGCCACCAATGTTGCAGGTTACCAAAGCTTTCAACTTTGTATCATATATGAAAATGATTTCCAACATTCAGAGCCTTTTTTGTCTTTCCTCAGATTTAATATTTTGTTTCTGGATATGATTGATATAGGTTGCTGGAAGGAATTGATATGAATATTTTAGATGGTAGTGTATCTAATGAGAATACTTTTTATCTTTTAAACCTTCTGTTAACAAATTTGGTTTATTGTGCATCTTGAATTAGCTATTAATTTCTTAAGTTTTGAAGGTTGTACTGAATATGCAAGTTTTGCTTGATTTATTTTTTACATAGTCGAAAACAATTAAATGAAATTCAAGCGTGCAATCCTAGTTTTATGTTGAACTATGCTCCAAATTATTCAAAATGATGTCTTGTGAGAAATTTGAAAGATGAGGCAAGTTGCTTTCTTAGTTTCTTATTGGTCATGTATCTTTCAGTTTGAGACTCTGGTCTCTGGAAGCCAAATTGGCCCCTGTCTGATCTAAATCAAGGCAGGTGGACCCATTTTTTGGGGGGGGGGAGGGGCCAAAGCTTTTCTAGCACCTCTTTTCTCCATTCATAAACCTGGCCTTGTTTAGGAATTAGGAGGAAGGCACCAAGATCCTCACCACTTGAATCAATAGACATTGGTTTGTTGGTTATATATCTGATGTCTTCCTTTTCATCGTTCTTTGAAAATTAGAAATTCTGTTTTTGACCTCTCGTATACTTGCTTCACTTTTTTCTTTTTAATGCATACTGGTTATTATCTCATATGTTAAAAGTCAACATGTTTCTGGTTTCTCTTTGGAATTTGTTTTTTCTATCAAAAAATGTTAAGCTATTTCTTTCTTGTCCCTACTCTAGGTGGTTCGGTTGGCTTCATTTCAGCATGCTCCTTCAGTTCCACCTTTCTTATCATTACCAAAACAATCTAGAGTTGATAGTGATGACTCTTGGATGGCAACAGAAGAGAGAAAGGCAGGTGAGGTGGCAGTTGGTGGTGGGGGGGTGTCTGTGGCTGTTACTCGTTTTCCAATGGAGCAGAAGCGTCCTGTTGGGCCTCTTGTGGTTGTAGGTGTCAGGGATGGAGTTCTTTGGCTAATTGATAGGTAATTA
>PYAF01004467.1:1221542-1299473 GCA_007407185.1 Glycine tomentella
ATTACCAAAACAATCTAGAGTTGATAGTGATGACTCTTGGATGGCAACAGAAGAGAGAAAGGCAGGTGAGGTGGCAGTTGGTGGTGGGGGGGTGTCTGTGGCTGTTACTCGTTTTCCAATGGAGCAGAAGCGTCCTGTTGGGCCTCTTGTGGTTGTAGGTGTCAGGGATGGAGTTCTTTGGCTAATTGATAGGTAATTAAAACTTTGCAGTTTCACTTGCATGTTTAAACTTGAAAATGGGCTAGGAAAATAATTTTGATCAAGTTATTTGCACTCAGCAGGCTGTATTTATATGCATAAAAAAATAAATCCACACATGACAATATGTAGAAATTTAACTATTCCCTTTGATCCCAAGTTCCAATGTTTCATTAACTCCTGCAGTTAATTATTTTAGTTACAATTTAATGATTCCAATACTTTTAATACAGCATAAATATTATAACTGTTTCCATACAATCAGCACCAACAGTTCAGCACCTCTAATCAATGTGAAACCTTTGCAACATTTAATATGTTCAAAAGCTTGGTAGGGTATTTTTTCCTTCCCATTGAGTTTTCTGTTCTGTCTTTCCCCTTTAATGCATAAAACACATTAATGCAATGGCTTTCGCACGAGGGTAAATTATGCTTATCTATCTCCCTTGAAGTTTTGATGGAATTATGCTGAATTCCTATGAAATCCGCCCTTTGTATACTTACAACTCAGGAGGGTCTTATAATAGTTTTAATCAAAACTTGAGAGGTCAACGTTTTGTTGTAATGTTATGTACTTGGTAGCAAATGTTGTGTTGAATGGGAAGACATACAAGAAATGATGTGATCAGGACTAATTGGGTGAAAGTTGTAGTTGCACTTATTAAATAGATGTGTTCATTCACTTTTATGTGTTTAGTGGATGACTAGATCCAGCTGATTCAATTGAGGGTTGACTTTTTCTTTGTCTTAGCTCTGGCCTCAGGGTAACTTTTAAGTGTCTTAGTTAACATGGGCATACACCCATAAAAAGTTAATATGGGCATGTCTTAATTTATATATGGATGTCAAATTTGAGGTTATTCATTTGTATTAGATACTGGTTTCAACTTCAAGAATGGTGTTATTCATACATACCTGGGTTGTGGTAGGTACATGTGTGCTCATGCCTTATCCTTGAGTCATCCTGGTATTCGGTGCCGATGTCTTGCTGCTTATGGTGATGCTGTTAGTGCAGTAAAATGGTATTATGATTACTTTCTCTCCCTCATTTTCGCTCTTTTTCCATAATCATTGCTTATTAATTCAGATATGCTGTATAGCTCACATTATGCTTTTTTGAAACAGGGCAAGTAGACTTGGAAGAGAACACCATGATGATTTAGCACAATTTATGCTAGGAATGGGCTATGCTACTGAAGCACTTCATTTGCCTGGAATATCTAAGAGGTATGCCATATGCTTAGAAACAAATGCCTGCAATTTTAATTTGATATTTTTACGATTTTTGTTTACTCCTTATGGCATGGTATGGTTGGACCAAAAACATTTCTATTTACGTTCTGCAGGTTAGAGTTTGATTTGGCAATGAAGAGTAATGATTTGAAAAGAGCTCTTCATTGTCTTCTTACCATGAGTAATAGCAGGGATATAGGACATGATGGTACTCAAGGACTTGGTTTGAATGACATTCTTAATTTATCAGATAAAAAACCAGATAAAGTATCAGATAAAAAACAAGATATAGTTGAAGGTGTTCAGGGTATAGTGAAATTTGCAAAAGAGTTCTTGGATCTTATTGATGCCGCAGATGCTACAGCACAGAGTGAAATTGCCCGTGAGGCTCTCAAGAGGTTAGCTGCAGCTGGTTCGGTGAAAGGTGCTTTAGAAGGTCATGAATTGAGAGGATTAGCATTACGCCTTGCAAATCATGGAGAGTTGACTCGGCTAAGTGTAGGCAGTCTTTTCTTAATATTGCATATGTTAATTTAGCTATTACTCGTTATTCCTCTGCTTTTTGGCCATGATCATCCAGTACTGTTGGTTTAAAGGTAGCACATAGATGGGAAAAACGGACTAATTTTTGTTTCTTTGATATTTTGAATTTCCAATTCTTTTATTGAACTTAACAGCTTCAATTTATGTTAAAATAATAAAATGACTGTTTGAGATGGCATACATCTGTCTTTCTTTGGGATAACTTGTCTTCTCTTTTATTTTAATATTGTTTTTGTTTTGAATCATAAACAAAGGAGTATGTTCTTGCACTGCAGGGTTTGGTTAACAACTTGGTCACGCTTGGGTTGGGACGGGAAGCTGCATTTGCTGGTGCTGTTTTGGGCGACAATGCTCTGATGGAGAAAGCATGGCAGGATACTGGAATGCTGGCAGAGGCTGTGCTTCATGCTCATGTATGATTTGTTACATACAGCTAGTTGATCCGTCAATTTAGTACTTGTAGTCTGACCTTGTTATTTTCCAGGCACATGGACGTCCAACTTTGAAGAACTTAGTTCAGGCTTGGAACCAAGCGCTGCAGAGAGAGGTTGAACCTACTCCATCACAGAAGACAGATGCTGCAGCTGCGTTTTTAGCTTCTCTTGAGGAGCCTAAGCTCACAAGTTTGGCAGACGCAGAGAAGAAACCACCTATTGAAATCCTGCCTCCGGGGATGCCACCTCTTAATGGTCCTATTTCCATCCAGAAAAAACCAGCTTCTGCTGCACCGAATTCCCAACAACCCCCAGGCAAGCTATTGGCACTGGAAGCACCTCCTACAACCACAGCTGCACCAGAGAGTGCTACACAGCAGCCTGAATCCACACCTGCATCAGGTAATGATCCACCTCCATCAGAGTCTATCTCAGACTCCATGCCAGCTCCTGCAGCTGCTCCACCTCAACTGGAATCAGGTGAAAGCACTGTAGAAAATGGCGTTCCTACCTCTACACCAGCAAGTGATGGAGATCCAAATGTTAATGGTGAAAATGTTCAAGCCGCATCTACAGGCAATCCAGCAGCAGCACCACTAGAGGCCCCCTTATCACCAGCAGGGGTTTCAGAGACTACTGCTCCAAGTCCACCTACAGTTCCTACGAGTGACCCCTTTATATGATTGGTATAGCTACCATATTGTTGACATAAGCACTTGGAAAATGAATTCATTTATAATTCATGTTTTATTACAGTTGTAAAGAAATCATTTTAGAGATGAAGGAAATCTAGTGTATTAGTTTGTAACAAGTTTAAACTCCAAAGGTCCAATTGTACCAAGCAGCTGTGTTTCCCTTTTTACCTCAATTTTTGTAGAAAATTATACCGAGCTGCGGCATTGTCTCATTGTGATTGTGACATCCTGACACACGAGTGTTCTTTTCTTCCTGTTTTGAATGTTATGTTGACTGAATTTAAAGTTTTGCTGTTTTAAAATGTACAAGTTGAATGTCAGTCTCTCTTAGTTCAACGGTTTGTAAATTGTAACAGTTCATGGATTGCATGCACAATTGTAACCATCCACTGCAGTCTTTATGTATTTGACCTTTATGTTTTCACTCGTTTGTCATTTGTTGTGACCCCTCTCTTTACATGTGGCCATTCCTGACTGGGTACCTGAGAGGCGTTTTGTTTAATTGGGAATTAATATAAAATGTTAGGGTTTAGGGTTTATATCTTGTCTGTCATTCCTTTCCTCTTCGCATTTAAAAGATTGATTCTAACAACACGTTCTTTCTTATTGATATAGGTGCTTTTAACGCTCTACTAGAAATTTTTCTCTGGCTTTTATATTAATATGGTATTTTTTATGTATAACTTGTTATTTATATTCTTAATCTTTATTTATTCATAAGGTTTCATCACAGGCGGATGTGGGCTAATTGCAGCCGATGCAATTTGCAATTAACAATTGCTGGGGCTAGTCTAGTCGTAGAGGCCTTACAACCGAGATGTTGCATGCATTACACGATATAATCCAAAATTTAAACCTTAATTAATTAGATAAGATTAAAAATATTTACCTAACTTATAATCTTTTATAGAGACACCTGTTTTTTTAATGAAGCTACTTATTTATTCATTCATTTATTCAAGGCAAATGTATGCTATTATTTATTAAATTAAACAGTTCAATGCTGCTTTGTGTTTCAAATTATGCAAATTTGAATAAGCAAATTTGATATAGAAAATATAATTATGAAGCGTTTGGGAGGCAACTGATCTATTGCTCCTTTACATCCTTTATTTTTTGGTACAATCCTTTGCAAATGAGCTGGTGTTTTTAGCATTTAACGTCAATGGTGGCCTCCTACCATTTATTGCATGAAACTTAAATAAGATGTTCATCTAAAATTACTCAATAGTCAATACAATTTATTTTAAACAAGATTATGACAAGTTAGCACACAAGAATCTATTGGGAGCCAGCACATGCACATGGACTCTTGAACGCTAATACATCCGAGGAATCTGATATCAATACAAAACCAAAGTTGCATAACATAAAGAAAGAATGATGAGTAGACTTCATAAATATACAAAATTGATTATCAGAATAAAATTACACAATTCTTACGAATCAGAATAGTTTTTTTGTTTCATTGAATAAATTTTACCTCTAGCACCTTTCAGACAAGAAAGTAATTCATGAATACAGCTAGTATAATAAAGTTTTTTAAGTTGTAATTTTGCGTTCAACTTAATTATTGTTAAAATAAGAAGCTATTTCTTCACACAGTAAGTGATTCCAAACAACACTACTACTATATTTTGAGAAACTATATATTATTATTAAAATATAAATATTCTTTAACATAACTTAATACAGGTTTCAGACTCCAGAGCATACCGGTAGGCACTGGTTGCCCTAAACTTACTTCAACCTTGAAGCAAAAATACAAAAGTGATTTCCGGACAGGCACAGCAAACATTAACATTCAGCAATGACACCACAATTCCTTCATATAACCTTAACAGGTACTAGTAGTTGATAAAAATGAATAAGTTACAATCTGTCAGGGAAATAGAAAGGAAGATGCCTAGTCCAAATAACAGGTATCATCTACTCACTAACTACAAAACACAACACTAGTTAAGGATGAAACTTCTATTCTTGACCAAAGGCAAGATCGTGCCAAGCATCCACATTAACTTGTTGCGTCTCCTGATCTGATCAAGATACCAAAGCACACGGTGTTAAATCTTAATAGTCAAGAAAATCAGAAACAACCCACCAGACTAACAATAATCATCTTATCATTACAGATGTCCAAACACAAGCTTTCTTCCTAGCAACCATATTTTTAGCACACCAATTTCATAGTTTTGTATCTTCTTCTAAGGGTAATATATCAAATGTTAATGCACAAATATGAAGTTATCTTTCAAAAAAATCTTCAGTGTAATTGGGTGAGCGTTTTTCTGAAATTGATTTTGAAGTGGACTGATTTATGTTCAGATAATTTTATTCTAAAAGTAAGTTAGTAGTAAAGCTTAGCAAAAATATTTTTATCCAACACATAAAGTTGGTTCAATGAATTCTTTAGTGCAAAAACCCAACATATGAACGTTACTGGCATTCCTGATAACTAGAATTTCAATTTAATTTTAGACGATGCAACGTAAATCCAAACACTTAATAAGTGTTGAATTGAAAATGATTGAATAAACCAAGATGAAGAAAGAGATTATGGACAGAATATCATTGAATTAGTGAATGAAGAAACATACTTGAGTCCTCAGTATCATCTGTCCTTACAACCAGTGTTGGGGGCAGTGGAAGATCTGTAGAGTAACAGCAAGAAAGATCACATCAATATAATGCAGAAAAAGACTCGTGAGAAAATAAAAGTAAGAAGTAAAAAAAAAAATACCATCATCAGGGAGAGTGTCTCTCATCCATTCCTCATCAACAATATCAATTAGAATTCCCAAACTCAGTTCTGCCATTTCTTTTTCACCTTTTACCAACGCACCGTCTTCCTTCATATTCAGTGTCAACATAACATCATAACCATTGAAATTGTAAAATTAAATAAATAAATAAATATAAATGCCTATTTTATTAATAAGCAAAAAAAGGGGATGCTTCTTATACAAAACCTAAATTTTAATTTGCTTCAACAGAAATCTGTTTATAGTTTCTTAAAACCCAAAGACTTTTCAGTAACGAATAAAGGATGCGTAAAATGGGAAGAAGGAATGAAATTGAAGAGTGGAAAAAGGAGAGAAGCGAACGAACCTCAGACTGAGAGGATCAATTTGAGAGTTCCGCCGCTGCCACTGTCTCTCAAAGTAAAAAGGTTTCAAATTATTAGTATTAACATTTTATAAGACCGCGTTAGCGTTAGCGTTTAACAAGGTGAACTATTTTCAAAAATCAAAATACTTGCGTTATTGTCAGATATAGATATCACGCATTTATTGTGAAATTGTATTTTTAAGGGTTAATCAAGATTAAGATTTTAGTCCTTTTGAAATGTATATTTCTGTTTTTAATTTTTATAAAAAAAATTATTATTTTTAGTTTTTAGTTTATTTTTATTCATTAATATTTGTGCGTAAAATAGGCAAAATTAAATACTATATTGACCAATAAATAAAAGAAAATAAGAACGAACAAATTTAAATTACATTTTCTAAATTGTCACTACTTACTAATAATGGTTGCACTCAATTAAAGATACTTGTGATTTTGTACCAAAACAACATGTTGTAATTTTAGTTTTTCTTTTAAACGTTTTGTTTATAACATAAAGACAATAAGTAATTAAATTAACACTTTAAATCACAAAAAAGTTGATGATAATATGATTCTTACAGAATAATTCTTTATATTTTAAAAATGAGAAGTTTTGCACTTCTAATTATTATATCTATCAATTTTAACGGCTCAATTAAAATATTTTACTATAACAATGGATATTTGTTTTGATATTTTTTTTCCTATGACAGTTTTTTTCTTCTTCGAAGAAATCCTATAACAAAGTTACTCCCTTAAATTAAATGACACTAATATTTAATTTTGAACAAAAATATAATGCATCAACGTTTTGGCCTTAATTTTTGGAACATTTTAAAATAATCATTTGAGTTCGTTTTACATTATCAAGTATGCAGTATATTGTTTTTTTTTTAATCTTAATTACATGAGTGATTTTTTATATCATTATACAGAAAAAGATGACATTTTGTGATTTTATTTAATACTTAATAAATATGACGCAGAAAAAGTGAATGAAAATGAATCTTCTGCATAAACCTTTGGGATTTCATCTTTCATTCATTTTTCCTGTCTGTTCCTAAACCAGGAGGCAGGAAGGTTCAAAAAGATGTTAAACACCAGTAACATGGTTAAAATAGAATACAGGACCATACAATCCCCCAACTCACCCCAAAAATAAGATTACATAACCATACTGTTAAGACTATATATTCTTTATCCAATACCACTTCCCAAAACAAATACTAAATTTCATTGAGACTCAGGACGAAAAACAGAGGTCCCTATGGAGATCACGCCAACACGTGAGATGCAAATTAATATTCATTCTGTATCTCTTTTGAGAAGCATCTTTCAATTTTCCGGAACCCATTAGGCCAAAAACAGTGGCATGGCAGCAGCTCACGTCTTGAACAAAGTGGTGCCCAAAAATAAATGTGGGAAGTTAAAAAAAGCTTCGTCTGTTTGAAGGGTTTGGACAATCTGATGCACGATGCCCGGATTCCCCGCAGTTAAAACAGGCCCCTCCAAATCTGCAATGCACATTCATATGCCATATCAGTTACAGAGTAAATATCACACAAATGGGGCTTATAATAATTCGCACAGGAGAAAAAAAAATAGCAAACAAAATTTAAATTATTTAACATTGTATGATGATTTTAAAGAACACCAAACCTGTCTGATGATGAAGGCCTGCTTGATTGTCTACTACCTCCAATTAGCCAATCATCCCCACCGCTTCTACCTGCTGCTCGAGACCAGCTGTTGCCAGTTTTAAAATTTCTACCACCTCTCCGACTAGATTGATCACCGAAGTCATCATCAGAGTCTTCCCCATCCCATCCCCGTGAGGATTTAAAACCTCTCCGGTCCCTAGAAGCAGAACCTCCCCTAGAACTAAAACCTCCTCTAGAAGTAGAACCTCTTCGGCTACTTCTATCTCTGTCAGAGAACCTCCCATAGAAATCACTTGGAGGCCCATCATCTTGCAAAGGAGGTAGCTGCCAATACAGAGTAACATTAGCAATGTGTTTATATCATCAGTTATACAGGGAAAAAATAGGCAGAGACAACAAATAATTACAAAACAAAATATTAACCAGATATTGTAATTTACCTTGGTGATCTTGGAAATGGTGTTTCCAGGTGGTATGTCCCTATTAAGTAACTCTTTAGCAATTTCCTCAGGAAGATCAAAAACGGCTCCTTGAACCTGATGTTAAGTATTGGCAATGTCAAACGGTTTGAACCGTGTGGGTGTGTTCCCAATAGGATTGGAGTTCCAAGTAAGGCAAGTACATAAAATAAATAAGAGAAAATAACTCAGGTACAAACCCTTTCATCTGCAATTAAATGGATTTTTCCAACTTCATCAGCAGCTGCAGAATAAACATCAGAAAGAAACCCAGTGACTGATCTTGCTGAAAAATATCTTCTACTATCTGAATCTCGAGTTAGTTGCAATGTAATCCATCCCTGACATACAAAACAGTTTTAATGAGATAACAAGGGTTCAGAAATAGCAGCATAATTGTGAAAGATCAACTTAAAAACCATGCATCATGTTGTGCTTGTTCACACTAAAAATACGTACATAATAACTGAACACATAAATAATAAGACATCATGAAATATCTACCAGGCCATGCTTTATAACCTACATGAACTAGGGACTGACCGTGACACCAGTTTAAATGCTTAAAGCTGTAGACCACACTCGATTGGAAATATAAGATTCATAATACCTGTTCATGGGTGATAAGAGACCGGGATGATGGTGGTCGGGAGAATCCACTCAGTTGTGCAAGTGCAGCTGCAAGGGCACTTGTTCCTTGTTCTTCAATCAGTTTCTGTGCAGTAGGGGTGAAAAACTGAACAGACTCGGGATGAACTCCACTAAGTGTGGCAACAACCTGCTCAGCAGATGCCTCCAACACCTCTTCCATAGCTGGTGCACTAATAAATTCAAACTTACAGCCTACATCACGTTCAAGGGATCTAACTGTTCTCCGCTGGCTACTGGTGTACAACAGAATGGCATTACCTTGTTTTCCTGCACGCCCAGTACGACCAGAGCGATGTACGAAGGTCTCAGGATCATTGGGAAGCTCATAATGTATAATCTGCATGAAACAGGTAAGATCAATAAGCCTTTCAATATGTTAAGAACAGATAGCATTTCAGTACAAGATCAAGACATTAAAAAGAGCCTTCTAATTCAGATATAGATTTTAAACTTCTCTAAACAGATTCAAGATTGTGAAGAAATAATTAAACAACAAAATTAAAATAAACACATTTATGTCCACGGTTTACACATTATATCAAATATAAAATTCTAACTCCTGAGTCAGATGAGACGGTGTACAGTGAAAAAGATTGAAGAAACAGTCATATGTAGTGGAAATCATATTAGCAAAATGGGAAGCCTTAATTTTACTATAGGAAGCACCCAAAACTTAAGACTAGACAAATCATACTTCAGAATAGGCAATAAAGTTCTACTCCAGTCTAGGGATTAGACATCCCAAAACCCAAACTACTAAACCCTGAATTCCAAAAAAATGATAGCTGGATCCTGAATCCACAATTGAAACCCCCAATCACCAGCCTCATATTACTCCAAGTGTTTTGCTTTGTTATTACTTCATAGCCTTAGTTGGCATTAGATCTAAACTAACAAATAATAAAGCTGGAATTCAAGCAGGTTCACCTACAGAACCAACACCGGAGATCAGATTGCAAAATGTAGACTGCAAAACATCCTTTCGACTTACCAAATCAACATTGGGAATGTCAAGTCCACGAGCTGCAACATCAGTGGCAACAAGCACTGTGAATTTTCCTTGCCGGAAACCATTCAATGTTCTCTCTCTCTGATGCTGAGATATATCACCATGCAGTGCTTCAGACATTATACTATTTGTTAATGACAATGATACTTCATCAGCATCTCTTTTTGTCTGTGTAAAAACTATAGTCTTCCCACCCTTTGCATAAACCTAAAAGACAAAGGAACAGTAAGTGAAGTTATTGACCCCTCACCAAAAAATTTCTTCATGAGTATCCTAAAGCAAATGGTACAATGACACCATGACAGGAAATAATAGCTTATAAAACATCAGAAATAGAAAAATAACTGATTTAATATATTTTAAACTTTAAAGTGACAACAATCAGATGAGTTATAGAAAAGAATACATTGCCGTAAGTTTGTGTTGAGTGCATAAAATCCAGAAGTTAGATAACTAGGAAGTAATGCATTTGATAATTTTCAAAACAAACAGATAATGGAAATGATGGATTTGTTAACTAGAGTTAACAAAAAATATATTAGATCATCTGTTTTAAATACATTATTGTATTCAACATTCAACAATAACATTTGATCTTTAACGGATACATTTTTTGGTTACTTAAACTAGTAACTGGTAATATTATTTAAAATAATGACTAAATAGAACCCTCAAAATGCAAAATGAAGAGATTAAGAACATCAAGCTAAGATAGAAAAATTTAACTGACAACTTACAGTTACAAGATCAGAAAGAATTGTCCGCTTTGAAGTGGCAGTGGC
Source organism: Glycine tomentella (assembly GCA_007407185.1). NCBI lineage: Eukaryota > Viridiplantae > Streptophyta > Magnoliopsida > Fabales > Fabaceae > Glycine > Glycine tomentella. The sequence goes on from PYAF01004467.1 coordinate 1,232,315, forward strand.
TGCTATAGCATAAAGTTTTATCCCTTCAGCAAGCTTTTCCTCTTCATCACCAACCTTTTTAAAAGAAAAAGAGAAAGCATTATACTCATGATTATGATTTTCAGATTAAAATCCATCATAATCAAGATTCAATTCTCATCCTACGACAACTTAAACATTAATATGCACAATTATGCCTGAATTATTTGATGATAAGGTCAGGAAATGTAAAAGTAATTAAGGCTAATGCTAAATAGAAAGAATTTTAAGACTAAATAACAGATGCATCTACATTATGATGTAGTCCACAAACATAAATGTTTCCTTTCTTTTCTCTCCAAACACATAATGCATCCAAAACCAAACAGATGGCAGGTTTGTGAGAAGAAACTTCACCACATCACCACAAACTTCAAGTTACTCAGCACAGATATGAATATAACAACCACCTATTTTGTCACATTTAGTTATATGAGAATCTAAACCACACTCAGGAAAAGATCAAAAGTCAACTCTGGAACAGCATTAGATAATGTCTTTTATAATTAATTTCAAACCAGCTTGCATAGAACAACACAAACCGCATATGCAGATATACTGGCCAAAAACACATGCGTACACAATGCTCTTCATAAAAACATTCTTTGTAGATATAATATTGCTGACACAATCATATGCTGTACTATCTGCTAGCAATGCACACTCTATATAATCAGGGTAGAGAAGCCAAAAGTAACAAAAATTTACCAAATCAATTGTGAGTGGATTGTTCAAATATTTTCTCGCCAACTTCTTCACCCAACTGGGCATGGTAGCAGAGAAAAGCATGCTCTGCCTCTGAGATGGAAGATTCTCCAGAATCATTTCCACATCCTCCTCAAACCCAACAGCAAGCATCTGGTCCGCTTCATCAAGAACCAAATATTGAACCTCACTGAGCTTAAGGCTGTTCCCGTTTATCAAGTCAATTATTCTCCCCGGTGTCCCAACCACCACGTCAACACCGCGCGAAAGCGCACTCTGTTGAGTAACATAAGAAACACCACCGTAAACACAAACACTGCTCAGGTAAGGCGCAGATTCTTTTATCTCCTTTTCCACTTGCTTCGCCAACTCTCTCGTAGGCGCAAGCACCAAAAATCTCGGAAGCCTACCAGACCTCCTGCAACAAAGTAACAAATGCATAAACATGACTATAATATATAACTATAGGTTTAATTAAACCTTAATTATTATATTATACATACATGAAGCAAAGTGCAGCACATGAACAAAAATTACCTGTGAGAAGGTGCGTGTTCATCTTCAGTGAGGCCTTTAATAATTGGAATTCCGAACGCTAACGTCTTTCCGGTACCGGTCTTCGCTCGCGCAATGATATCTCTACCTTCTAGTGCAGGTACTAACACCGCTCTCTAAACACACGCGAACAAGAAGAAGAAGCATAAATTGCTGATGAAGTAACCCTAGCAAGAAGTAACAAGTAAGGAAGAAAAGAGAAACGAACCTGAATAGGGAAAAGTTGAGTAATCCCACGGCTCTGGAGAGACTCAACGAGGCGCGAGGGCAAGTCGAGCTTGGAAATGTCGAGTTCGTCAGGGTTAACGGATTCGGCAGAGGAGGAGGAGGCGTGAGCGAATTCGTCGTCGTTTAGGTCGAAGTCGCGGCCAAGTCCTTTGAAGGCTTCTTCGCTGAGGAGGGAGGAATTGGGAGTGGCGACGGCGGAGGGGACGAAAGACGGTGTAGGCTTGAGGCCCGGCCCAGTGGAGTGGCGGTGGGCTCGGAGGACGTTGTTGAAGTGAGACTTGGAGTCTAAACATTGCAACCTAACGGAGGAAGTGGAAGCAGTGCTTGGCCTCTGGTATAGTTCGAGAGGGGGTGTTTGGTAAATGGAGGAAACGCCTATGATAGAAGAAGCCATTTTTGGAGATGATAGTGGCGAAAGAGGGAGAGAGAGAGATGATAAGGGGTTTAGCAGAGAGGCCACGTTCTTGTTTGGGAATGTATGGCCCTTCGAACCTCCACCTCGCTCGGTTTAGTCCAGATATTAGATATATACACAATAGACTATAGTGTGTCGATTATTGGATATTTTCATATTTTTAAATTGCCCTTGTCCAGCGATATTTTCCCCTCCGATTCCCTAGTGCTAATGTTAACTGTTAAGGCAGGAGTAAGATATTCTCAATGCTATCTCACTCTACATTCATATTTTTTAATAGAGATTCAATTTTATATTTTACATGTGAGAGATTTCACCAGCAACTAGAAAATTGTTAATCCGAATAAAATGATCTAATTTAGATCGGTCTAATGAGTTCATTTGGTCAGACTAAAGTCAATAAATATAGATCTGAATTCAACTAATCTTATTTTTTATTTTAATTTTTTAATTTTTTTTATTTTGAATTTATATAAATATAGAGTAAAAGAAGTAAAGTGGTCAATATGAATTGGCCCGATGGGCCGCCGGGGCTGGCTGGAAAATAAAAGGTCCATATAAAAAAATTCAGGTTTTGTCTTATCCAATCTACTTTTACGTTGGATTGCCAACTCATTTTTTCACTTTTTATAATTTGGTTTAATGGACTTTCTAATCAAGTGTGTATTCGGAATTTCGGATTGTTGGGAGAACATAAAACAAACATTCACACTTTCTTAGACACAAAACTTAGAAGAAAGTATCTGCTTTCATTGGTTGAATGTCCCTTCATATTTGGGTAATAAACATTTTTATAACTAGGAATGTTTGTTTATGTATTGATGTATAGTCTCTTGGGTATAAGCGATCATCTCATATGAGTAACGACGATTATATGTGAGGGGGTGGTGTGTTTTCACTCCAAACTTGTATGGAAAAAAAGAGTTAACACCTCTGTATAAATTAGAGTTGTCCATGTTCTTTAACAATGCACCAATTCTACTATGAAGTAGTTCCTAAGGATTTGGATTTTATAAATTGGTATTAATAGATAAAAATGAACAATTTAAATTGTTTATGCATATGTTGAATATAACAACTGGGTAAAATATATTTCTAAAGAAGTGTAAGAAAAAATATTAAAAATATCTAATTGAAAAGTTATAAGAGCGAGAATCTCACCCACGAACCTTGAAAAAATAAATTTATGAGGAAAAATAAGTTGTCTAATTTTATTTTATTTATTGGAATAAGTTGTCTAATATTCATCTAAAAATTGTGATTGACTAGTTGTGTAGATGTAACAAATATACTATTGGAGGAAATTTGAATCTCCTATCTTTATGAGTTAACATTTTTTTTACATATAACCTTCACTTACACCAAGAGGATACCTTTTGAAACACGGTGGTTTTAAGAAAGTTAAAGCAATCTTATGTTAATTTTTCTATGAAAAGATTAAATTATGTATGTGAAATAAATAAAAAAATGTATTACATGAGATGAGATTTGAGATTGTAAGTGAATGAATTTCAATATTATAATTAAAATGAATGGTTATTTTTAAAATTGGTTAAAATAATCTTGACCATTTGTATAATATTGAATCAAAATGCATTCATTTCACATTTAAGACTCTCACTTAACAAACGTCTTATACATATGAAAAAGAACCGAATTTGTCACTATAAGTAATCCATTAATAATCGATAAGTATTCATAATACTACTATTAGTTTTTTTATAGTAAATACATGTTTGTTTCTGAAAAGTGTATAAAGTAAAACAAATTCGTCTTAATGTTAACTTTCGTCTGTTAACATTAGGGAATTTGCCTATGTAGCACGCAAAGACAAAAGTGTCATAAAATAATTGCTCACATAACATTCCTTGGTTGACACTAAGGCGATGACTTATAGGGACGAAAATATCAATATAAATTTTGTCTTTTTTACTACTTCAGTTAGACCTAAACATGAAGTCATTTACTCTTTGTTAGTTCTTCTCTTAGTACCTTTCCCTTCCCACCAACCTTCATAGCCACTCTGAAGGAGCATTGTTCTTCTGTTGTTTTGTGTTATACTCTGACGCACAAGGTAAGAAAGCAACCCTCTTTTATTCATAATAATTTATCTTCTTTGTTACTAATTTTGGGATGTATTTGTCAATAATTTAAATGAATGAAGGGGAGATAAAAAAAAAACACAAAACACGCAAGGAGAAAGAAAATGAAGGAACAACAAGAAGTTGAGTTCTTCATTCATGAAGAATAATATATAAGACAGAGGAAGAAGGAGTAATCATTACAAGTCTAACTGTCAAAATAAGAAGGGATAAAAAAATCCTTATGACAAATTAGTCTTTTTTTTAGAGGAGTTCATCTTGTAATCAAAAGGGTTTATCTTATGATAAGAAATCGATGTCTTACCTGAATTTTTTTGTTCCGAGCCAAGAATTCACAAACAAAAATTTTGGCCGGATCCTATAAGAGAATGAAATCTTTTTAGAATTTTTCATCGATACCACATGCTACTTTTTCCATCCATTTTTTTATGGATCAGTCGCGGTTTTACAAGCTCTACCAATGGTATAGACGAACCAATTGCTTCATAGAAATGTGTAAAAAATAGAGTTGCTCTTAAAAGCCAATCCATGTAAACAATTATTTCATGACATTTCTATTTCTATCCATTACATAGACAAATTAACTAACTTTAACAAAATAATATATTTGTTTCAATTTTTACATTTTTTTAAATTAATTTTTACTTTTTCATCTTTTAGAGACATATTTATTAGTATTACACACTTTAAGAACGAAAATAAATAATTTTTTTTAAGCTACTAGTCTAGTCTAAGTCTAATGTAACAACATTAGTTGATGAAGTTTCTTACAGCGTGTAATGCACGCTTGGCGTGGCGCGGCAGGCCAGTTGGTTTGCGAAGAATAGTATGTAAAAACTGAAAAGCCAAAAATCATATTAGTATTAGCGTAAAATAGCTGTTATTATCAGATTTCAATTTTGATTTTTCTTGGCAGCAAAGCCTGCCATTATTGTGCCAGTGAAGCATTCATTCATTCATCTTCTAAAACTTTTATCGTTTCGTGGATCTTCCGATTCTTCGATTTCGATTCTGGTTAGGGTTTACGGTTATCTGAAGGGAAGATAAGTTTGCCCAGAATGGGGATTCTGGTTCCGCTTTTCTTCCACGTCGTCGCTTTCATTTGCACCGTTGCAGCTATCGCTTTGGCGGTTCTTCACATTTACAGGCACCTTCTCAATTACACTGAGCCCACTTATCAGCGTTACATCGTTCGGATTATTTTCATGGTCCCGGTCAGTCACTCACTTCTTCAATTCATCCACTAGATTTATTTTTCTCTCTCACTTGGCCAAATTACTGTCTCTTACTTGTTTTAATTTTCATTTACAGGTTTATGCACTAATGTCATTCTTGTCCCTTGTAATACCTGAGAGTTCAATCTATTTTAATTCCATTCGGGAAGTGTAAGTTCATCTGTCTTTTCTCTATTTGGTTGTTGCTGATGTTTAGTCTGAGTTCCTTTTTTTTTTGTTGTTGTATATTTTGGTTTTGATTTGTGTCATTAATTGTTACCAGTGATATATGAATTACATATTGTTATTCTACACCAATCGTGACTTGCAAAGCCTCAGAAGTAGTTCTCGTCTTTCCATTCAGAAACCCCTTTGGAGTTTTGCTACATTGAACTATCCCATCTGGTACCCTACTCTAGATAGAGTCCAAAATCCAATTTCCTTGGATAGAAAAATGTGTGTAATCCTTCAAATAGATTGATTTATCCTTGGAGCATATCTGAAAACATGTCATTGGGGTACTTAAATTTTTACCTTGTTGGTCAGTAACTTCCAAGAGAGATATGGGAAAAATGGGTAAAGGCTGTTTGTGATTGCAAAGTACCTACTAAGCTCAAAGGCAAGCTTTATTGTATTGCCATACAGCTGTTCTCTGGTACTGATGGTAAATGTTTGGCTTTTAAAGGGAAAACAAGAATAAAGGTGAGCGTAGCATTAGTGAGAATGTTAAAATGAATGTGTGGCCACACAAGAAAGGACATGATAAAAAATGTTTACATACAAGGAGATATTGGTGTAGCACTGGCTAAGGTGGTTTGGACACATACAAAGAAGACCACTGGAAGCACTAGTGAGGAGAGTAGATTGGTCTTGTGAAAAGGGGGAGAGAATATTGGGAGAAGTTAAGAGGGATCTTATGGTAATTAATACCTCTAAAAATTTGGTCTTTAACTGAACGGAATTACAGTTTGTGTTTCATGTAGCCAACGTCACCTGGTGGCTAGTGGTATAATAAGGCTTCTGCTTTTGTCAGTAACGTCCAAACAATGCTTAAGAAAAGTAACATTCTTCTATTGTTGATGTGACTGAGGTGTTATAGGTGGTTGCCACCACTGCTGCAGGCTGCTGCAGTGCTTACATATGCAGTCACAAGAGTGGGAAGGCAATACCCCCTCCCCCGTTTTTTCTATTTAGTGTGGTTTTATTCTCTTGTACATTCTTTAGTGTACTAGCCTACTACATTTTAGTTTTGAAATTTAAGTTCACCTTGCAAATTTTTGTTGTCCGTTCAAAAATTATTATGAATTTTGCTGATCTGTGTTTATTAGACTGGTGCAATTTCTTAATTGATTTCTCTTGTCTACTGTTTCAGCTATGAAGCTTGGGTCATTTATAATTTTCTGTCACTGTGTCTGGCATGGGTTGGTGGTCCTGGAGCAGTTGTAATAAGTTTGAGTGGTCGAGTTCTGAAGCCATCATTTTGTCTGATGACTTGTTGCTTTCCTCCTATACCGCTGGATGGGTGGGTTTGTATCTGATTTATATTTTTGGATTAAAAACTTTTGTGCCTGAAGATAGTTATGTATTCCTTGAAAACTATCCCTTGATTTTTCTCTATGGAGGTTTTTTTTTTTTTTTTTTAAATTACCTAACTTTTTGTTAGTTGAAAGAACTAGGATGATGCATTTGCCACACAATATGGAGATTTATTTTTATGGATTATTGGAAAACGACCTAGACATCCTGGAGATGCAATGGATTTTAGTAGAGACTTCTAACATGGAGGCATGACATTATATCATAATTTATATTCATCTCTCATTTCCAGAACTTCTATTTCAGGCGTTTCATACGTAAATGCAAGCAAGGATGTCTGCAGTTTGTGATTTTGAAGCCCATTTTAGTTGTTGTTACACTTATACTTTATGCAAAGGGGAAGTATAAGGATGGAAATTTCAATCCAAAGCAGTCATACTTGTATCTTACGATAATTTATACGATCTCGTATACAATGGCACTCTATGTGCTTGCTTTGTTTTATGTGGCATGCAAGGATCTGCTTCAACCATTCAATCCAGTTCCAAAGTTTATTATAATAAAATCTGTTGTATTCTTGACTTATTGGCAGGTAAATTTATTCCTCATTCATTTTTATGGTCTATTATTTTCTTTTATTTTCAACTATACGTTGTTGCTGGTTGTAAGGTAATGTAGGAAGAACAGAAAAAAGAGTGACATTTTTTGGGTACATGACGTGTGTAAGTTATATTTCTGTTATCTTGTATTCTTGTGACCATGAGAAAGGATGTGAGTGTCATGTAAAAAGAGGATGCCCTATTTGGTCTTGAGATGAGCTGTAATTTGTTTGGAGCAAATTTTTTTTGCCTCCGTCTTTAAAAGAAAAAAAATAAGAATGTTGCATCTTAAATCCTGGGATATAAAATAATATTTCTTTAGGGAACAGACATTGGATATACACTGGATTTGTAACATCTTTGCTAGTTTATGTACTAGAAGTTGGATTTGGTGTGAGTTTTCTTCTCATACACCAACATAGTTTAAATTTTAGGATTTGATTTGTTTGTGAAAGTCATCAGTCACCTATAATTTTCATCTTCCCTCCTGTTGTCTTTGTTTCTCTAGTTTTTATATTTTCCTTATTTTACTTAATGGTATAAACTTTTTTGAGGCCACTGTTAAGGGCATAGTAATTAGAAAAGTAATAAAAAAAAGAAATGAAACTCATGTACTATGCATGTGTTACGACATTCATTTAATATATTGCCAAGTTTAATAGCTTCATCTTATATTATATTTATTGAATGCACAAAGTTTGTGGCGTTATGGGATTATTTAGAATTTGAAGATGGCTATGTTATTTTGGTGTTGCTTGGCTGTTTTTTTTCTTTTCACTTTTGAAGTTTGAAGCAGGGTGACATTTTTTTTATTCATTTCTTAGGGGGTGTTATTCTTCCTTGCTGCAAAGTCAGGATTCATTGAGGATGCTGATGAAGCTGCCTTACTTCAAAATTTTATCATTTGTGTTGAGATGCTTGTTGCTGCTGTAGGCCTCTTTTACGCATTTCCATACAAAGAATATGCCGGTGCTAATATAGGTGGATCCCGTGGTTTGACAGCTAGCCTTGGGCATGCTTTGAAGTTAAACGATTTTTACCATGATACAGTCCACCAGGTGAGTCTCACTTTGTATGTTCTCTCTGTGGTTTATAGACAGTGTTAACATAGCATTTGCATCAGCCTTGATACCTGGCATTGAAAATGTTATGCTGCAGTGCATTTTTGGTATCCTGGGTTCTAGTTGAAATTTCTGACTCTTCTTTGCTTTGTATTTTCTCTGCTGATAATCTGATACCACTTAAACTTGTGGCAGTTTGCACCAACGTATCATGAATATGTTCTCTATAATCACAGCGAAGGTGAGGAGGGAACTAAGAAGTACAGGTCACGAACTTTTGTTCCAATTGGCCCAGAGATGGATTCTGTGAGAAGAAATAAACATATGTCTGGAAACAAGTTAGATGACATACAGCTCTCAAGTTTGTCTTCTTCTACCAGTAGCACTCCTTCAAATTCTGGTTCCATGCCTGATGCTTCAAATTCTGATGCAACGAATTCTTCCTTGCTTGTGGATATGTCCAATTCTGTTTCTGAACCATATGACTTGACCTTCATTGACTTGGATGTATCCAGTTACCCTGAAGAAGTTCCTGCAGCTGATAAAGTTGGTGGTAGGGGACCATGAGGAATATTCAAAGCTAGGTTTGATGGGATAAATGTTATCGCTTGAGGAGATTAGAGGGGCATCCGACATATTTTCGGTGCTTGGAAAGCACTATGATTGTGGTTTCTTAAATCCTGGTAAAGGAAATAAGCAGATCATGTGGGAATATACGTCTGTGTAAACTACCTTAGGCGTCTAGTCGGCCTCACTCCAAAGTAAAATAGTTCTTGATTTTGGTCTCTGTCTCCAATTTTTGTGTGTCCTATGTGTAAATTGTAGATACAGAACTTGTTGACATGCCTCTGTTCAAACATGGAAGATACTAAAAACATTGATTTAGAATTAATTGATTCTTTTCTCCCATGCACCTTTTTGGTACCTGTTCTTGTCGGTTTCAATGTTTAGAGCAATGCCTTTGTCGTTATTTACACAATTTTTGGAATCTGGTTATATTTATTGTTTTTGATACTAACTTGAGTAAATTGTCTGTGACGACAAATTTTAACGGAGGAGTTGACGAGTCCCAAACGGTTTAATATTTCAAATTCTACGTTTTCCTTTATTCTAATTCATTTGTTAGTTTGTTCATCTTATACTACATCTATTGAAGTCTAATGAAAATAAAATCAAATGACGTAACCAAAAAAATTAAAAGAAAAGTATACTGAGTAAAACGATGTTTTTTAAATTTGAAAGAAAGTGCAGAATGTAAATGTCAGGATTGAAGGACATGAGAATGTCATAGGGTTTGATCTTCAATCGATATTAGTTTGAGTTCAATTTAGATATATATTGTACGAGCTCTTGCGATGCCATCGTGGTGCCTTGTTAAAAATCAGTGTTAAATTGCTATGTTGCGTATCATGCTGATTTTACTTCTATTCACGAATCATACGGGCAAAACTCATCACCCTCTCTTTGATTGGCAAGGAAACTCGATTGTTTATCTAATTCTTTGAACAAGCATGCAAAAAACAAGCCTACCTTAGTCCAATTTCTTATGCTACTTGAATTGCTCATATTTCCAATTCATAAAGCCAATTTTTATTATTAATGTTATTATTCCTGTATAGTAACGTAGAGATCATCATGTTATCAAAAGCGTTATTATATAGCCATTTATTCGGGTTCCGTTAGGTACTCCGTACCGCTGTGTTGTCACTTGTGCGCAAAGATTAGTAGCTTTTCTTGCATTTATTGTTACACGCCAACAGATACGCTTTAGACCGTGACCAACATTACAAAAGCTTTTTCCCCCTTTGATTATATATTGTGTTGTAATTGAATGTTTTTTTACTTATAACATTTTTTCTCTCTTATTAAATATATAATGGGATAGTTTTACCTTTAATCGTCTTTAATTTAATAAAAATTGCGTACACAATAGTATTTTGTTACTATTTAACAATAAACAAGGATCCAAATTCAACTTATATTCCTTCCCTCATTGGACAATCATAGGATAAGGATGGCTCTGATTTAAGCCAACCAGGGAATCCATGGAGAGCGCCAGAAATGAATGTTACCATGTGATTGTCTTAGGTCTTAACGATGAATCCCTTATGCACGGGCAGCAGAGCATACTAAATAAAATAAAGAAAGAACAAACTTAAGTACCACAGCCTCGGCCCCTGGCCTTTTTTTTTTTTTTTTTTTTTTTTTTTTTTAAATTTTAAATTAAATTTTAAAAAATTTTTTTTTTTTTTTTTTACTTTTCTTCACCTATATTTTTTATACTTTTATTCACCTTCTACGTTGCCGTTCCAGATCCATAAAAAAAAAAAACTAAAGAAATCTTTAAAATATAACTTTTAAATAAGTTCCAACCAATCAAACATCATTTTTAATATATAACTTTTAATATATATAATTAAATAATTCAATAAATTTTTTTAAGAAATCGTATTTAAATATTATATTCTATCAAATTTTAGTTACTATACAATCCGTTTTTATCTCTTGACTTTTTAAAATTATAAAATCAATGATAATTTTTTAAAAGAATCTTATCTTTTGTCTTTTAAAATTATAAAAATAATTTTTCTTATTTTTCCAAGTGCCATTAGACTGACAGTAAATTATTATAATTTCCAAATATATATTATCAATTTATGAATATTTTGTATACAAGTTGATGATATATATAGTTTTATGAATATTCTGTATACGATTAATTAATTTAGATTTTAGCATACTAAATGAAACAAACTTAAGTACGACAGTAATAAAAAAGTGGTAAAAGCACAAAATGCACGTGACCGTCCATCTAAAAAGACAAGAACCTATCCAAGGATCCAGGTGTTGAAGTGCTTACTCTTTTACAACATCAAAGAAAAGGACCTGTCTTTAGCTATTGCGGCGGCACAGAGGGTTGGCTCGCGAAGCAAGCAACAACAACAAGGTGCGTCGAATTTCTACAGTTCAGGGTTCAGACCCCCTTTCTTTCTATCTTATGTCACATACGAAACCCTTTCTTTCTTCTCCTATTTAAATGTTACAATTGTCTTTTCTGTTTTAACTTTTCAGAAGCAACTTTTGATTCGTAATAATCAAATGGGTAGCCTTAACATGAATCCGTTATTTAGGAATGAGTCTTTTGGGCCTGAGGCTGAACACAGTTACACTATTATGGAGAAGAGGCAATTGTTCCTGAGAAGCTATCAGTTCTGTAGAAAGAAGAGCCTCAAAGAGAGAGTGAAAGGGTCTTTGGTTCGTGTAAAGAAGGTTCTGTGGCTGAGGCTAGGATCTGCTAAGAAACTCAGAAGGTTGGTTTTTTCCAAAATCAGAATCAAATGCGGCTTCTATTACCGGAGGAGAAGGTTTTCTCGCCTTCTCGGTGCCCATAACCGCAAAATTGACTCTTCCTCCTCTTGTTTATGCTAGCTAGGACCACCACTCATACTCATGCCAATTAATTCAGGAAAAAAAAAATGATATTTAGTTATTTATCACTTTTTATTTACTATTCATCAGTTACTTACTATTTGTGATTCTTTATTTCTACTTAATTATTACAAAGACAAATTGGAAATTGGAACAAGGAAATATGTGTACAGCATATATTGTTATTCTCAGAATGGTGCCTCTGTCTCTTCTTCTCTTCCTTTTAAATCATGTAAGAAAAACAAGATATGTCTTTAACAGTTAACAGGCTATGTTCCCTGGGAACGATAACTTGTAACGATATATTTTTGTTATTCATATATACGAAGAACCTTGAAATATTGCGAGGCCTTCTTTGCTTTCTTAAAATAGGTAATGTCTATATATAGGTACTTTATTTGTTATTTGATAGTCGATACTTTATACGTATAAAGTTAGAGGTTAGACGTATATTATTCTTATGCTAAGAGTAACGGTTTTTGGCAGTGACGGATCTAAGATTTTAGATCAGTAGGACAATTAAAAATAATGAATTCAAATATATAAAATTAAAGAGTATAAAATATGAAAATATAAAAATATGAGAGTAGTTAAATTTAAATATATAAAATTAGGAAGAACAAAATATAAAAATATTAAATAATTATATATAATTTTTTTAAAATGAGGGGATACATATGCACATTCTCACTATAGGATGCATCCGCCAATGCTTCTTGGTTTAAAATTTAAATTAACAGTATGAATCAAAGAACAAAAAGTTCAAAAGGATTGAAAGTTACTTGATTTTCTACTTTTCCCAAGTTTGTGGCTTCCATATTTGCCACTAAATGTGAGAACTCAGAAGCAACGGTTTTTGGCAGTGACGGATCTAAGATTTTGGATCAGTAGGACAATTGAAAATAATGAGTTTAAATATATAAAATTAAAGAGTATAAAGTAGGACAATTGAAAATAATGAGTTTAAATATATAAAATTAAAGAGTATAAAATATGAAAATATAAAAATATGAGAGTAGTTAAATTTAAATATATAAAATTAGGGAGAACAAAATATAAAAATATTAAATAATTATATATAATTTTTTTAAAATGAGGGGATACATATGCACATTCTCACTATAGGGTGCATCCGCCAATGCTTCTTGGTTCAAAATTTAAATTAACAGTATGAACCAAAGAACAAAAAGTTCAAAAGGATTGAAAGTTACTTGATTTTCTACTTTTCCCAAGTTTGTGGCTTCCATATTTGCCACTAAATGTGAGAACTCAGAAGCAACACCCATATGTCCATACATACTTTTCTTTTTCAGTATGGCTGAGAACTAATTAAGTGCCATAATTTTAAATAGTACCATTATTATCATCACTACTTTTCAGTTGCTAATGTGCAAGGGGCTTCTTCCCCCCTATGTTTGATTCAGAATTCAAGACTCACGGGTTGGTCTGTGTTTGGTGGTTGCTACTGTCACTATTTTATTTATGAATATGGTAAAATGTTCGAATTCTCTGTGGTCCTATTTACTTACTTTCCATAATTTTTCCGTCATAGGCAAATAAATTTTCAACAACCTGATTTCATTATAGAATACTAGAAGTAATTTACTCAAAGTACTACTACATCTGCAAATAAAGCTTTTTCTGTCATAGCCAAATAAATTTTCAGCAACCTGATTTCATTATAGAATACTAGAAGTAATTTACTAAAAGTACTACTACTACATCTGCAAATAAAGCTTTTTCTGTCATAGCCAAATAAATTTTCAGCAACCTGATTTTATTATAGAATATTGATATTAATAATAATAATAATAAAACGACCTACTTTTTGGAGCAGACAAATCGTTAGATAGACACCATGTATCTAAATTACTAGATAGACCTATTTTTAAAAGATTTAAATTATTATTGGATATTATGTGTAAAAAAAAACATTTTAGAAATCGTGCACTTTTTTTTATCATAATTCTTGTAACTTTGTACCTGTGAAATATTGACTTTTCTAGTCAAGAATTAATAAAGACTAATTTCTTGAGATATTAATATCAATTTAAAAGATTAATCTCTTTCAACATCTGATGGGTCAATAATACTGTTTAAATAAAATATGAAACCGATAGATATGAAGCATGCATTTCTTCTACTAGAAGAAAATCAGCGCTAGGAAAAAGAGTTGCATAAGGAAAGAAACAAGCACAACCACACAATGGTCGTAGTACTAACTTGTAATTAATTTGCGCAAGATTTTCTTTTCCTTTTTTCTTTTCGGCTTGCTCTTATGTGTCGTCCTAATTAAATTAGCACAGTAGTATGTTATAAAGTTGGGTTTTATTATTGTTTAAATTAATGTTAAGAAGTGTTAAGAAATGTCAACGGCTTTCGCATTATGTTGCCAACGGTAACATAGATGCCAAGCAAACGGAACATGCAATTTATTTCAGATCAGATTCTAGACCTAGTTGATCCTGATCGAAGGCCAATTAATAAATAGTCATTAACGGGTAAAAATTCCTCTGCCAGACTAACATGAAATAACGTGCAAGCAATTGCAGATAAGCAAAACAAACACAAATGAAAACAAGTTAATGAAGCAATGAGATATATAAGGTTGAATAGGTAGTTGGAAAATGGTGAATGAAAAAGGGAGAAGGAAGATCTTGTGGGTTTGAATCCCATATTTTTAATAAAACTAATATTTATTGATAAAAAAAAGTTAATGAAACAAAAACTTGTGAGATTTTGCTGCTGCAAGTTACTTGTGGATGTTCTTTTCCAGAATCTATATATGGTGAGTGAGTGTTTTTCAATTGTGATGAAAATTTATTACATGTTTGAGAATTTGATTATTGGAAGAAATATTTTTTTTCTTCTCTCAAAGTCTTTTCAAAAGATTGATTTTTGTTTTTCAAAATAAAACTGACTCGAATATGTACCTATGGAACAAAATGAGAGAAACTGAGCATGGAAATATGGAGATTTTTTATTTTTATAATTTTTAAGGTTAAAAATTATCATTATATTATTAGGCATCTGAAAACACGTTCAGAATAAGTATTGCTTTGTGGTGGTTTTTTACATCTATCATGTTAAAATTATTAAAAACATTAATTGTAAATTGATTCTAAACTAAACTATGAAAGGATAAAATTGACTCAAATCTAAAATATAGAATACTAAATTGTTTTTTTTTAAAAGATATGATACTACATCAAAATCTAAAAAATAAGATAAAGTAACCAATATATAATTTAGCCATTGTTATATGATTGCATTGCAGTCACTTATACAGTTGACACTTGACAGTTCCATACTTCTATGGTTTTGATTATATAGATTATTAGATCTGGGCATATACTTGTGAAGTTGGATCGTGGGATAAAACAAATGGAAATTATTTGCCAGTGTTATGGGATCAAATCTCCGTGAAACAATTATTTCCTCTTTATCATAAATTTACTAGTAGATGTAGACCCATCGCATATATAGCACACAAATTTACGCTACACTCATAGCAAAGTTTCAAATATACTATGCAGGAGAGTAGCATATATACACTATAAGTCTAATATTCGTAGCTTTACACATGGGTTTGGTGGGAATAAATAATTTTGAAAGGCCAATCAGCGTGTTCAAAACGAGTTAGGTGATTATTAGGTTGCTGGCCTATAGGCTATGGGTTGGTTATGATTTATGATTTATGATTTATGAATAGCCCTTTTGTCATGTTCGTACTAATACTGAGGTATTTGGGCCAAGGATCCAAGACTGGCCAAGGAAAAGTTGCCAAATTCTATTTTGGTTTCCAAGTTTGGCTTCCTGCACTTTTCAAGTTGATTCCTCCATCATGAAAATCAAAATTTGTAATCAATTTGGATTTAATCATTTCGAAAGTAAAAAAAGAATACATAAAGCATCTTGAAGGTACAGAAAACAACAACCTATATAACTTCAGCCATGGTAAACCGAAAACATCCTTACCAGTCAGTCCAACTAAAAAGTTGGTGACTTGGTCTAGTTTTTATTTATTTAAATAAATTGCTGAATTATTTTTCAGAAAAAAACTGGTTAAAAAAACCTAGAAAATTGGTCAAAACTGGTAAAACTGACAAATATTGGTATAAACCAGTTTGTGATGGATCGATAAAAAATTATAAAAATGCCAAAAGCAATGTGTAGAAAGCTTTACCCGAAATGCTAGTTGCATGGAGTCTGACTTGAGCGCAAACACACTCATAGACTTGAAGCAGGTCATGGACTAAATTAAAGTAAGGTCCATCTAAAAAAATATTACTACCAAATACCAATACATTCTCTAATATAATTTTTCTAACATAATATTTATTATTTGTTAAAATTTATTAAAAGGTATAAAATTAGGAGTGATACTCATTCTCATTAAATATGAAGTGAAATTCAGAAAATGTTATAATTTTATAATGAATTTTAAATAATTAACAAAAAGTGTGATCAAATGAAGGTGTTAAAAATAATATGCTGTTTGCAAGTCTAAAAATTAATAGCCACGTTCACAGTATGGTGCCAGGCTACAGCTTAACCATTCTAAAATTTTGTCAAAGAAATAATTAAGAAGTAAAAGGCTGGTTAAGTTAGTCAAAGAACAAGATTTGAAACTTGGACTAAACACGTAATACATACTATTATATATTCTTAGGCTATAAAAGGACAAATTAGATGAACAGTTAATATGCTTGATTTTGTGAAAAAATCATTAAACAAAACTAGAAATGATTAACTATCTGTTAGCAACTAAATATCACAGCCACATACATTCCACAGTTAAGCAAATGATTAGCTTTAGCTTATATTTTTAACGGGCACATCAATCATTGCACATGCACCAAATATTCCTTCAACCACCAACTAATTTGGATTACTAGCCACATATATTTAACTGAAAAACTTAACAGACCTCTGAAGTGGCAACTTTTCTGTAGCCATGTGTTAAAAAGATTTAAAATGAGGTAACATTGTCTCTATCTGCCTCAAGGAAGAATAAGTGTGTTGAAGTTTGAAGGCACATCCATGTGTTATATAAGGTATCTAATCTAGCTATAGTTGATCACGCCATCATCATCAATCTCTGTGTATGTTTGAATTGAAGGAGCTTTAGGTTCACATAAATATAATCCCCATACACCAATATCTCTTATCTCTTATCTGTTCTTGTTGATTTTGGCCACAATAATGCTGAAGATGAGTTTTCAATATTTGGCTACCAAACGCATGAGATGTGGCTATGAGAAGCTAACAAGTTCGAGTCAAAAGATGATGAGGGATGGAAGAAGCTGTTGGGTGAAGTCTTTGAATGGAAGATTACGTGGCCTTAGGTTGTCACGGTCTAGGAAAATTTCCTTGGGAATTGTGGTGTTGTCGAGCAGACTTGTAAGACTGTACAATGAGGTTGTCAACCAAATGATGAACATGGAAAACAAGTATCCTGCTATAGCTCTCACCACTCAATGGGGCCTTCCCGTTCTCTCTCATTCCTCACACGTGTGCAGAAGGAGGGTCTTCCCTCTTGACAGAAAAGTCACTTTCTGTTAGCAACTTCTATAATGTTTTGGCTCATAGAGTCACAGTTAATCTGTTTGTATTCTATAGTGAATTCAATTAAATATATGCAATCTTCATGCATATATTATTATCAATTATTACTCTATAAATTTGCTGAAAAGCATTATGATTGCCAAATTTAAATTTAAAAAAATATTATAATTGAAGTAATCAAAATAATTTAATTTCTATCCAACGAAAATATGAGGTTAGAACATAAAACACCTGAATTCTGGTATAATCACCTTATATTGTATAGCAGTATCCAGAGTATGAATACCTTAAGGATACATGGCCAATTTTGAAGTATACGGTACTTATTCCTAACGTTGAATCTTTGTCAATTTAGCATATTGAATAATAACTGCTGACTTTATTGATTTGAAACCTCAATTAAGGCCTATATTTATAACAAAAATATAACCCCTGTTGCTTAATTTCAAAAACAAGCTTACAGATAAATAAGGAACAAGCTAACAAACATCTTATCTATATCTTTCTATACATCAGGTATAAAACAAATTGTAACAGAAATATAGATTTAAATAATTTGAATTTTAAATCTTCAATTCAATAATCTTCCCTCGAGTTTACTGACAATGTTATACTTTTCAACTTTCATAGTAGTGTTAAAATATTCAATGTTGTTTTCTGAGTTATTTTTTCGCTTGAAGGTTAATTCTGTTCTGTTGATACATCTTAACCAAATCCATACTCGTGCTTTGAGTAAAATAGTCAGATTAACATCTTTAGGATGCAGAACATGCTTTTTTTCTCTCAACAAATAATCTATTTAATATTTTATCTTATTTTTTGATATAATTTGATCTTTTATTTTTTAGAAAGTTTATTTTGATCCTTTATGTATTAAAAAAGATCAAAATGGTCCTTCTTTTTATTTTGAACAAAAACAATTTGTAATTTTAAAAAATTGATAGCTAAAAACTGTCGCAAAATGTCTTTTTTCCTTTCATCTTCTTTCGTCTCCTCGTTCTCTCGGTTCTTCATTAGACAACACATCGAGAACAAAGGTTCTATAAGTTTCTGTGTATTGGATCTAAGCGCATTGTCTTCAACTTCGTCCTTGTCGTTGACAAATCCTTCTCCAGTGCAGTGTTTCAGCACATTGTCTTCAAGTTTGTCCTCGCCGGCAGCCCTCGGGCGCATCGTTCTCAATTTTGTCCTCGCAATCTAGATCTGATTCAGATATGAAATTTGGGAGGTTGTCCTCATGATCAATATTGTCTAGTGAAGAATCGAGAGGAGGAAGGAAAAGGAAGAAAAAGAGGAGAAAGATGAAGAAAAAAATAATACATTTTGTGACAATTTTTAGTTGTTAATTTTAAAATCAAAACAGATGAAATGATATTTTTGTCCTTTTTTAAAACATAAAAGAATCAAAATAAACATTTTAAAAAAGATAAAAAACTAAATTGAAAAAAAAAAAAAATTTGGCCTTCTTGTTTTAAATGCCAACAGAAATCGTATTAACACCAACTTATAGCACAAGATGTGCATAAGCAGGTTTCGATAAAAAGTTACAAAACAGCCAAAGCTGCGAACACAAGGAAAACAGCAGCTAGCAACAGCTTTCAAAGTGAAACACAACTCCAGCCAATACATGTAATTCAAAATAAGCTGAGCAAAAATTACATTTCAAATAAAATCACAACAATTCAATTAATATCATGAACCAGGCCTGACTCTGAACTTTCTTGTCTGTTCTGTTTTAAAATGTATTTGGCTAGAATCACTTTTCCACGAGCATCATTTTAATAAAGGAAAATTTGAAATAACAGCGAAAACATCATTTTCTAAAGAAAAATTAGTCACGAACTAAAAGTAAAAGGTTCTTCTATAATTAATTAGTTCTTAACTTTCACGTTCCATTGAGAGTGTAGACTGTAGACCATGATATCTTATTATTTATGCAGCAGAAGACGCACATAATCTAGGACAATAAAAAAATCGGAGCTCACATAACAATGTGGAGAAATTTTGTGTTGCGTGAAGGAAATAGAGTAACAGAACATACACTGAAATTAGCTAATTTTACAATCACTTTTTTTTCTGGATGCTAAGAAATTAATTGCTGTTATTAATTGTGTGTGGGAAGCTACAAAAAAAAACATGGACTACCTACAACAGCTACTGTGTTCACTGACACAGTACTCTTTTACAGCGATGGTTCAATTATAACGAGCATATAATTTTTTGCCAACCTAGTATATATTCATCACAAATCATGTACACGTACGATTAAGTCCAAATTCCTTGCATGTCTTTGGAAGTGGGAACTGATAAATTAATTAATACTAGAAAATTTACATAGAATAGTATAGTTGAGTTGTTTTTCAATTGAAATTGACATGTTATCTTGCGGTAACTTAAATTGAGAGCAATTAGTGAAGTAAAATATTAATTTCAGTTGTAGAATAACACCGACAATAACTATGTCATTGAAATTTTGTTCTCATGCCCATTTCAAAACTCTTTCACTAAAAAACAGATATCAGTTGCATTGTATGTGATTTTTTCTAGCTAATTAAGTTACTTTAATTTTCAAATTAAGTAAAAAAATCATTTAGTTTTTTTACTTAAAATCTTTAAATATTACTTATACCCAAATTTTTTTGGAGCTTATCATGGAATTAGGATGTGAAATAATTTTAAGATTTTATAAGTAAAAAATAGTATAAAATTAATTAAATTTGAAAGATTTTATAAGAGGTGAGATTATATTTTTGTGATAGATGTGAAAACTTTATTGATAAATGATCTATAAATTAAATATCTTTATAAGTATTTTTTAAACCTTGAGATTTGTTGGGTCCCTCATGACTTTCAAGAATTCAACTCATATAAACTTTTTGTCTTATCTAAAAAAAAGTTGTTAAACTAAAGGGGCGAGGGATTAAGTATCATAACTGCATTTTCAAAACAAAAGAAACATATATTGGGGCTTCCTTGTGTGGAGGGGCTAGTTGCCAGTTGGGCCTTGTGGCTTCCTTACGACACAAGCCCATAAATTTCATAACAGTGGTTTTGTTTTATAAGAAAAAGTGACTTTGCTATGCTATGCCTATGGCGGTGGTAATGGCCGTTGTTGTGCCTCACGCACTTATGCTTTTGTAAATCACTGCAATCGCGTCTATTACAGGTTTTGCTCTTCTTTATTCACCTTATCAATAAAATTGATTATTTTCTTTGCCCCTGTTTTATGTTCACTCTTTAATCCATTAACCTTACAACGCACAACGGACTAGTGTTGCTCTTCTAGTTTCAGACTCGCACTCTATGCATTAATTCTAGTCGTGCCCACTATTTTTTCACCTACGGCTCCATCATATTGCATTCTATTACAAACAATTTTCTCTATTATTAGACTACAAGCTGTAGAAAAAGAAAAAAGAAAGCTGAAAAATAATATGATAGGTAATTGGCGGATTACCTAATTGGATATCTTTTCGTTAGAATTTTGATTCGTGATTAGGTATCCGTGAATCTATCCATTAAACATATAAAGGGTAGTTTTTTTAAAAATAATAATTTTCTTATGGATCAATACTTCGATTAATTCAACTCAAAATCAATCTGGTCATCCACTTACTACCCTTAGTTTTGGATTTGTCGTAGGAGCCATCACCCCCAAGCTCTAGTTTCTTCAGGAAGAGTGAGTTTGCCCCTTACAAGTTACAACAGATTACTATATTGGCTTCCAATGTGTTCTTCTAGTCGTGTCGCATTGTCTGATGACTGAAGTGTTGCAAAGATGGTAGTAGAATATGTTAAATTACAACATTGAGTCCAGAAGGGTATTTTTTTTTTTGTTTTATTTGTGAAATTGACTAAATGCAATTTGACTTGTCTATGTCAGCAGTGATTGTCATTTTAGAAAGTATAGTAGTAACTGTGGTTTCCTTGAATGCCCCTGTCAAGTTGTTGATTTCCCAAGTCACATGTAGATACTGAAATTTTTAGTTACTTGAAAAATCTGGTGGCCAGATGATCCTCATCATAACACTTATGTGAGCTAGAACTTGAGAGGCCAGATGATGTCCTAACTCCTAAACTAATACAATCTGAAATATTGTTGTAATTTTTGCTGTTATTGCTGACATATATATAAATCCATCATTGATGAGCTTCTAACTACTTCCATCACCATCCCTGTCTATGGTTTTATGAATAATTTGCATTAAGCCTAATTTTGCAGTTATATGCTTATGAATGGCGTGGCGTGAGCTTGGAAAGAAGGTGAGTTGACTTTTATATGCATATGCCATATGTTCTTTGCATTGCAAATTTGTATCAAATATGATAATTATCCAGCTTGCAGGTGATTGAACTTTTCCCATAAAAATTATTATGTCATGTAGCTCATCCAGTTGCTGATAATGTTCTTTATGTTATCCAAATGCAGAGAATATATATGAATTTTACTAGAGTGTTGACGAGAACACCATTTAGGCATGTGGCAGGATCAAATTTTGCATCCATCTTTATTGTGCAATCTGTTTGTGCATCAGCAAGATATGTGCCAGGTAATTGACATGCTTTGTGCTTTTAATATTGTATTTTGTGCTCTTACTCAGCCACTCACAAATTCTTTTAACTACATTATGCAGATTTCACCAACCAATCATCTCAGGGAGTGGCTGGTTTTGGCAGGGAGACTAAAGAATGTGGAATACGGTAAAATAATATTCAAGTTTCAAGTTTCAAAATGAACCATTAATAGCATTACAGTTTAGGTGATATTAGGATGATAACAAAATATGGCCTATGCATAGTGGATATGAATAGTACTGGACTTTTATGTAAAAGTTGCTTAAGTAAAAAAGAAAAGGCATAGATAAGGTGTTTTGATTACATTTGTAGGTGCTTCCATGCTAGTTCGCAAGTCTGGGCAAGAAGTGATGGACCATTAGGTTTGCAGACCCCAAAGAGGGTATATGTGAAAAGGGGTGGTAGAAACCAGCTACCTGTTGGAGCTCCTTATGCCTGTCGTAATGTCCCAGCTGCCAAATCTAATCCTGATAAAACAATAGAAATATTTGAAGGCATGACCCTTGTTGAACTGGCAAAGCGCACTGGAAGATCAGTATCTTCTTTGCAGGATATCCTCACTAATGTCGGCGAAAAGTTTCAATCAGAGTTTGAGCTTCTGAGCATGGATATTGCTGAACTTGTCGCGATGGTATTTCCCCCCTCTTTGTCACAGATAACACTAAACCAGTGAATATTAGGAACTGGTACCTACTACCTTCGTTTGATCCCAATACTTGTTTGTTTGTTCTTGTCATTTGTAAATGGCAACTTGTTATGAACAAATTAAAAATAGCTCGTTTTACTTATTCTTCACTTGAAGTATATGAGATTTGATGCTAGTTTTCATAATTTTTTAGTGTTTTGAATTTTGAAATAAAACCTACAAGACTTGTTGTGAAGTTTTGATGGATCTATGGAGCTTGATGAAATGTTTTTCCTGAAATTAGTTGGCACTTGGCTGTCTCGTTGACAGTATGCTCTATGCATAGAAAGATTAAGGGAAGAAAAGTAACTGAGAAGACTAGACCTAAAGTATGAGTAGGTAGGTTTGGATAAATATTTTATTTAAAACCATTATTGAAGCATTATACTTAGGTATTTTTACAAGTTTTTATTTGTTTGCATTCATTCTAAGTCCTTGCCTCAAAAGCTTCATCCTCCACCCTCCTTTTTCCCCTCTAAATTTGCCACGTGATGAACATTTGTTTCTCTTTATAGATTTTTTTTCTCACTTAATTAGTTTATTGGTGGTGTAGGAGGCTGGCGTCAATGTTAAGAGGCTACATTCAGCTGAAGGTGCAGAAATTTTACCACGTCCTGCAGTTGTAACAGTGATGGGTCATGTTGATCATGGTAAAACTTCTCTTCTTGATGCTTTGCGTCAAACATCATTGGCAGCCAAGGAGGCTGGTGGCATAACTCAACATATAGGTGCTTTTGTGGTGGTCATGCCATCAGGAGCATCAATCACATTTCTTGATACTCCTGGTCATGCTGCATTTAGTGCAATGCGGGCAAGAGGTGCAGCAGTTACAGATATAGTGGTGCTGGTTGTTGCTGCAGATGATGGTGTGATGCCTCAAACACTTGAAGCCATGTCCCATGCAAAAGCAGCTAATGTACCAATTGTAGTTGCAATTAACAAATGTGATAAACCAGGTGCAAATTCTGAAAAAGTTAAACTGCAGCTTGCTTCAGAGGGCTTGCTTCTGGAGGAGATGGGTGGGGATGTTCAGGTTGTTGAGGTTTCAGCAACTGAAAAAATTGGACTGGATAACCTAGAAGAAGCTTTACTACTTCAGGCTGATATGATGGATCTTAAAGCACGAATTGATGGGCCTGCTCAAGCATATGTGGTGGAAGCGAGACTCGACAAAGGACGGGGTCCATTAGTAACTACTATAGTGAAGGCAGGGACTCTAGTTTGTGGTCAGTATGTGGTTGTAGGCTCACAATGGGGAAGAATAAGGGCTATTAAAGATATGGCAGGGAAGTTAACTCAACGAGCAACACCTGCTATGCCTGTTGAGATTGAAGGGCTTCGAGGGCTGCCAATGGCCGGTGATGATGTTATTGTTGTTCACTCTGAGGAGCGAGCTAGAATGCTTAGTTCTGGTAGGGAAAGGAAATATGAGGAGAACAGGCTTAGGAATAAGATGCTACAGGACAAGCCAACTACTTCAGATGATTCCAACGAGGTTCCACGATGGGTTGAAATGCCAGTAATAGTAAAAGCAGATGTTCAGGGAACTGTTCAAGCCGTCACTGATGCATTGAAAACTTTAAATAGTGCTCAGGTTTGTGAAGATTATAGTTATAGTAAACTTCTCTTTTTGCATACACATGCATGCTTGCCCACAGGCAGGGAAAACAGTTTGTGTTAGAGATGTAAAAGTTTCACCTTTTACCCTTTTGTATTAGAGTCTTTTTTATCAAGAAATTGGGACCTTCTTGCTGTTTTCTTTTTCCTAAACCCTAACAACTTAAATCTATCAGAAGGTAAGGTGATGTGAGTTAGTCAGTTTATGCTCTATCCAAAGTACATGCATCTATCTGATTAAGGTTTCAAGTGAATGCTTTTATTTACTAGAAATGTTTGATTACTGATGTAGCAGTTATGAATGCCTTTTGAGTAATCCATTTAATAAAGGTTTATTTGGTGATCTGATGAAAATGACATGTGAAAAGGTATTTGCTTGAGTGATCAGTATTAAAAAAAAAATGTAATCACTAGTTAGTTCCTGTTCATCATATTCACTATATATCTTCGATTCCGGGAATTGTTTGCTTTTAATTATTACCGGGTGTGGCATACATGTGAGCTAGCTTTGTGACACCAACATATTATAAGTTTATGAACTTTAAATTTTGCGTTGTACTAACATTTACTATTTGTTGCTAACACATTATATATTGCTAGGTTTTCGTAAATGTTGTCCATGTTGGCGCTGGGCCTGTTTCTCAATCTGATGTGGACTTAGCACAAGCTTGTGGTGCTTGCATAGTTGGATTCAATGTCAAAAGTCCACCTACTGCTCTTAGTCAGGCAGCAACCCGTGCCGGTATCAAGGTATTAACTTTTTTAAGCTTATGCTCATATTTAACTACATTGTGGTTATGCTTAAGATTCTTGACATGTAACTCTGATTTCCTTTTAAAATCCATTTGGTTTGGTTATATAGATAATTTTGCACCGTGTAATTTACCACCTCTTGGAAGACATAGGCAATTTGATAATAGAGAGGGCCCCTGGGACTTCTGAAACGCACGTTGCTGGGCAAGCAGAAGTGCTGAATATCTTTGAAATCAAAGGGAGCAAGTCCAAGGGACCTGATGTTAAGATAGCGGGTTGTCGTGTTATCGATGGTTCTGTGACAAGATCAGCATCCCTGAGGCTTCTTAGGAGTGGGGAAGTAGTGTTTGAAGGACTTTGTACATCTCTTAAGCGGGAGAAACAGGATGTGGATACTGTGAAAAAGGGAACTGAGTGTGGAGTAGTAATCAGCAATTGGTATGATTTCCAGATTGGAGATGTTATTCAGTGCTTGCAACAGGTCATAAGGAAGCCCAAGTTCATTAAGTCCGAAAGTGGTGCTGTTCGAATTGAGTGCTGATCAAGTTAGTAGATGATTCTTCAACGCACATTTTTTGTGATAACAATTACACTGAGCCAACAAAATAACCTCGTATGGGTGGATTGTTAGAGTATTTTTTTTTTTTTTTTCTAAAAGAAAGTGTAATTAAATTTTGAGGCACTATTTGAAAGTATTTTTTGACATGTGCTTTGCACGAACAATAGTCCCTGTTTTTAAATTAAGCTTAAATGTAATTATGATCTTATTATTTTGTTTGATTTATAATTTTGGTCTTATTATTTTAAAATTGAGATATTTAATTTTTTTATTTTTAAAAAATCATGATTTTAGTATTTTATTTTAAAATAGAGACTCTAATTTTCTTGTTTTTAAAGAATTGTAGTTTTGGTTAAATTTTTAATTTTGTCTGTTTTTTAATCTAATTAAATCCTAAACTTAACAATATTTATTAAGATATCATTAAGAAATGTCTCTAAGGTAGATTTAAAAATGATTTGATTATCTACAATGTAAGAGATAAAAAAATAAAAATAAATAAAATAAAAATAGATTTAAATTATGAATAATTTAAAATATGGGAACTAAAATTATAAATTTTTTAAAATAGAAAAATCAAATGTCCTTAATTTAAAATAAAAGGACAAAATTATGAATTCAGCAAAATTGAAAGACCAAAATTACATTAAGTTTAATATTTTCATAATGAAATCTCTTATTTTTTGTGTTAAGAGGTCATGTGTCCATGACTAATTTTGTGTTCTAACTTCTAATTGTATTTTGATTTTAAATATTCAACTAGTACGATACCCATAAGGATGCATGGGTGATTCGACTAATTTTACATTTTAATAGGAAGAAAAAAAATATAATACATATTCAGATTATTAATATCATTGTTATGAAGAGATCGATGTTGAATGTGGTAAGTATATTATTTACAAAAGTTTAAATTATAGGCATGTTTGGATACAAATCAAAAGTATTTTTGAGAGCTTTTCTACTAGAAATATAGTGATTTTTTCAGTAGAGGAGCTCTCAAAAGTACTTCTAGTCTTGTATCCAAACAGGTCCTATATATTTTTTTGTGCCTAGTAAATATATAACAATAAGATGAGAATATTTAAATTTGGAGCAAATATGATGTGAAATTGTATTTAAAAAATGATATAATATAAAATAGGAGAAATTATAGATGAGATTTAAATTTAATATATTTTCAATCACACAAAAGGACAAACATGATAAACTATTTTTTATATAATAATACTATAACATAGTGATCAAAGCATTTTTAATTTAGAAATTAAATTAAATCAAAACATTTTTAATTTAGAAAAACTAAAAGATATTTATATTTTATCCAAATCTATAATTATTTAAAATAAGTAATAATTATCCCCGTCCCATCTCCATTCCTACTTAATAAAATTAAAAATCAAAAAATAAAATAATTCAAATATTAAAAGATATTTTAATCTTATCAAAATTATATTATTTAACAGAAAAAAATATATATAAATGATGTTTGTAAATAGACATAAAAAAAGAGTTCAAATAAAAAAAGAAAGAAAAAAATAATAGAGCTCAAATATGAATTTTTCCTAAAATTTCAAAATTTTTAATCACACCCCTAACTAGGTCGATCCCTTTGTTAGGTGATCCCCACAAATTTTACGTTCCAACTTCATTTTGATTAATTCATTATCTTTCTATATAAATGTTATTTGGTTGATTAGTCATAATTTTTCCTCTATGTAAACAAAATTAACAATGTGATCTCCTTTTTCAATTTTGACATGAGATAATTAGAATTTATTAAAAATTATAAAATTGAGAGACACCAACAAGTAATACCTAAAAAAATTGTATTTTTCAATAAATTTGGACAAAAAAATGTTAAGAACACACTCTTTTAACATTATTCTTCGAACACACCCTCACATTGAATGAAATTGAAAATGATAAAATTTAATAAATTTTATACGATATTTAATCAGTCTCTTTTATAATTTTATAACTTAAATAAATTTTAAGTTATTAGAAAGAATATATTTTTAAAAAAATGTATTCTGTCACTCTCCATTGCATTCCATCATAAAAAAGAAAATATTAAAAAGAGTATGAGTAACATTGTTTTTTAAATTTTTGGCCTTTTATGATAACGTGGAGGCGGATGGTAGTTTGCCTGGACGATCAATCAATTGGTTTGGTCCCAAGAGCAATAATGTGTGACACAGACACGACATAAAATGAATATGAAGACGAAACTAACCAATAATTAAAAATAATAATAAACCGAAAGATAAAGGTGGCACCATAGGCACTAGCCATTACCTAAAATGAACATCTAACACGTGGACATCTCTACGTTACGTTGCCAAGAGTCGTAAAAATGAACAACACTAAATCGAAATCAATTGAACGAAACACATTCACATCACATGTATATATATAAGGTTGGATTTTAAAACCATCTAGGTTTTCTAGTTTGTCTGTGGTTACCTTACATTTTTTTCTACTATGCATTCATTTGCTTTGCTTTCGACACCATTCACGTTTTCTTTCTTTCTCTCTCCTCTTAACTGTTCATTTCCGAAATTCAACTTTGATGATTATTGACAATCCTAATTTGCGTGACCTAATTCGCTGCCACCGAGAAACCAACGAGGTTTGATTTCATGTCTGGTTGTTCCGATGAGGAGGAGATTTCGTTCTCAGAATCCGATCGTCACGGTTACGAAGGAGGCAGTGACGACGACGACGATTCCGAAATCGGAAAGAATGAACATCGCAGCCGCAGAAGAAGAATGGGTAGTGGTTTTGGAAAGGTGGTGGTGCACCAATTCACGAAAGCGAAGAAGCAAGTGCGCAGAATCAGAAGCAGAACTAGTCTTCTTGCGAAATCAAAAGAAGGTAAGGGGGTGATTGTTGAAGCTGACGTTAGTGGAAGGAGTGGGTGTAGGTTTTGTTTTTCGCGGCCCAAAGTGTTGGAATCGCTTAATGAGGAGTCTCCATCGAGTGATCCCAATGACCCTAATTTCACTCATGCCATGTTGAGAACTTTGATGGACAAGAATGATTTCTATTCCAAAGAATGCAACCCCCACTTGGATTAGTTTAGTTTTACTGTTGGAAGATTCCTTGCGTTGGGTTCTTTTGGTGCCTTGTTTGAGGATAATGATAATCTGTTCAATTTGAAGTGGGGTATACAAAAATGATGAGATTGTAACATTATGACTCAAAAGGGCAATGGTTGGATTGAATGTTCAATAAAAATGGTAGAGTTGAGACTTGAGTGGTCGGAACAGTGAAATGTCAAACCCTTGTTTGTTTGCATTTGTATTCATTTAGAGTAATGTGGTTCAAGTGTTTATAGCAGGGAACTTGCTGCAATTCAATTACTAAGGATTGAAGAATTGGAACTGGTTAATGTGGATTGGACAATGAAAGGGTTGCTTGATCAACTTCTGCCGTTGGAGAAGTTGGTGAAAACTGGATTTTTTGATATTCTGGTATTATCTCTACTTGTTCTCAGCAGGAAGTGGTGTACAACTGTACATATCAATACTGAATTTTTTTTAAGTCTGTTATTTTCATAATCTCTTTCTAGCTGTTAGGACTTTTGGTGGTTTACTCGTGCATACAAATTTTTCATTCGGCTTTGTGAGAGGTCTTGAGTGGTTGTAATTTATGGATTTTTTTCTGAATAGAAATTTAAACACAAATTGTTCTTCTCATCATTAGTTGGATCTCATTCTTTTGATTACTCATGTCCTCACATGTGTTTGATGATCTTTGGCAATGACTCTCATTCTTGAGTCTGCATATATAGGGAAAAGCATAGAGAGTTAGGAAGCAACGTTTTTAAGTCATTTTGTATTGTAAAGCTGGACAAATTTGTTGGACCGTAGATTGGTCTGGCATATGTTTGTTGATATATACAAGTATTTTAAATTTTGAATACAAATAATTTGTTTGTCATTCATTTTGGTTAGGCTGCCGGCACCAATGAGATTTTATAATAAGTAGTAGCTGTATACATAGTTAGTATCTTATCTTTCTCGTCCAGTTATTGAGTTCTTTATGGTTCCCTGCAAGTGCAAGATCTTTTCTACGTCCAACAATTTTTGTGCTCTCTTTTCATTTGGATACTAAAATCCAATTTCTAGGGATTTAAATTGTGGACTTTAATGGGTTCAATTCACATAAATTTACATTTCCAATTTATTGTTGTTTCAAGTGTTTTCAAATTGTTAAGGTTACCTCAGACTTTATCACTTTAAATATATAATTTTGGTACTTCATCTTAAGAAAATTAATATAGTTTTTGCCAGAAAATTTCTTTGCTCCAAATTCCACCCAAAAGCAAACTTATGGCAGCTTTTATGCCATTTTTTCATCAGGCAGGATGGAAATCCTTTTCTTTTGTTTGTGTAGCTGCCCATGCCATTTTCCATGTTGACTAAAGAAGTTAAAAGCAAGGTTTGGTAAGGCTTTGTGCTTGTGATCTAGTGGCTTCTGTACAAAACCCGTGTTCAACATATACATATATTACCATGGTCCAGCAGTTGAGTTATGCATTTGATAGAGGTGTGATCTACTTATTGGTCCCAAGCTTGGATGGAAGAATTGTACAAACGAAGGGAGGTACACCTTCATCTTGGCTGAGACTTGTATCTTTTACCTATAGCAAAGCTAGAGATTCCTTTAATTGACTTTTATATTTTTAATTTTAATTTGGAAGCATTTCGAAGTGCATATCTCCCTTTATGACGTCTACCGTAGTCATTTAAGTAATATATTGCTATTATAAGCTCCTCAAATTTCTGTGCTATGGAGAATTTAATAGGTTGGCAAACTATCTTTCCTGTGCTTCCACATTAGATGGCTGCTGATGTGTACTGCAGTGTTTGGGCAAATTTCTTTTGCTGCACTGTCCCTTTGTTTACTTGGTTTAGAGGACTTCTATGTGTGCTGCTGTTCGTCTCTTCTAATATGGGGTGCATTCTATGAGATAGGAAACAAGAAAACAAGAAAACCTATAAAGAAGAAGAAAAAAGTAGTTTTGTTTGTTTATATCTCTTTCTAGTTTTGTTTCTGGCATATATTTTCATCCTCATCACTAATTCCGAGCTGCCCCCACAACGAACTCTTTTCTTTTGTGAGTGTGTGTGGGGGGGCGGGGGGAGAGAGGATGTTGGAGATTCGTCTCACTACGGCATTTTTCATCTACTTTTGTTGGAATTTGATTGTTTTGCTTTTGATTCTTCTGTTTTTATTGAAATTTTGAATAATTATAGAATGGGCAGCTATGTAATGGATGCATGAGAGTAGATGGGTTATAATTGGCTAGGGCAAAGAAAGGTGGTCGGCTGCTAACAAGTTGCCTTCCCTGAAAATATTATTTGTGATGGATGGTTTGGTAATTTTGTAACAGATGGTAAACTAACAATTTTGATCCTCCTGTTTCATGCGATTAGTCCATTTTACATGTATAGTCCCTTATAAATCAAAAGGTTATCTTTCACATTCTTATCGTGGGGTATGTGGTTATTTTAAATTTAGCACAAGCTATTTTTGAATTGGAAATGTAAGTTAGCTTAAATGATCTCATAAGTTGAGTTCATCTGCCATCTTGATAAAGAAAAACAATTATGCATATACATAGTTCTGATTCTAAGGCAAAGCTTGCAGGCTTTGACTAACAGATATGGTATCCCTATCCCATCCATAGAGAATTTATACTTATGAGATTCTTTTATCCCTTAAGCTTTTACTTTTGGTTACAAACGGAGGAATCCCAAAAGCAAAAGCATTTTATTCCAATAAATGGTCCCCAAGCTGGAACACAATTATGTAAACAGATATAACCAAACTCTGACATCAACTTGTGAAATATCTGGAATTGTGGGAGGCAAAATATTCGGAATCAAATGCGATTGTTATCAAAGAGAACTGTAATGGTGAATGGCCACACTACCATCAATAGGAAGAGCATTTCATTTGATTGCTTAACTCTGAGTGGTTGTTTCCATGAAATGTTTTGTGCTATTTAGCTTTTTCTTAAATAAACTTGTGATGGAAACCGAATTGCTACCAAAACGAGGTGGTCTGAATCTGAATCATATTCTTTACAACGCAAAATACAAGCAAGCAGCACAAAACATAGGCACCAAAGCAGGTTGTAGTGTTTGTTTGGTTCTCTATTTGAGATTCACGTTTAGCACAAAATCATGTAAAACAGAAATGCAAAAGCAACTAATAGTTGCATTGGGGTTTCATGTCCAGCAATGCCTAGCATATTCTTAAAACACTAGTAATTGATGGAGGTGACTAATTTTGCAACCTTTGATTGTCATACAAATTGAACCGATTGTAACAAGTATCTTAAAGAATTGTATATTTAATATTTTGTCCATAAAATACCTTAACTATTCTTTTGACATCAGATATCAGCAGACTGTAACGAAGCTCATTACTGTCAACATTAATGTTTTTTCCCAACCTAACATTAATGTCAATGACACCAACTAGGAATATGCCATTAACACAGGAAACTATGAACGAGAAAGCTTTTAAGCTTCAACCTAATTAGGCACTTTTCGTACTAGATATGTCAACAACTCCGCCAATCACCATCAAGAATCCATCTCCTCAGCAGTCAGCACTACAATTAATTTTGAATGGTGTTGTGGGGTTTTGAGAAAGGATCATTAAGAAAAGATTTAGAGGATGTGGGGAAAGCTTGAGAATTAATGGATGATCTGAGAGATGAACTAATAAATCAATGGAACGGATATTGAATTTGCATATGGGTGGGGTAAGGACCATGATGGAGTAGGGAACAGCCAGCAAGAGAATGAGAAGAATGTAATTAAGGAGAAACTCAAACTGTAATTTGCACACGTTAATAGGCTTACTACTTCTTTAACAAGTTGTTCATCGTTCATCTCATTCACATTCTTTATGACAAATGTTAATCAAAATCTTTACAGTACTAACTAAGAAATTACAAATGAGATTTTCATTAAAAATTATTGTTAAATTCAATTTATCATAATTTCTAATACACGCTTACTATGATTTTAATAAAAATTTGTATTTGATATTTAATAAGTGTGTCTTGAGGATATTAGATAGCAACACCCTTTACTATTAAATCCATAATTAATTTTTGCTGGATCATAATCATTGAATATTTCATAATTTAGTTTGGACGGCAATTTTTACTAACAGATCATTTGTTTCAACTTTATACGACAGAAAGAAGCCAAACGCTATTAATTTTTACGAACTAGTTTGTTTAAAGTAAAAAAGTAATTTGATGATTTTAATTTTTTTTCAAAAGGTTATAATTTTTAACTTAAAAAATAAAACAATTTGCTTAAGGATAAAAACTATATGATTTAAAATTATCTTTGAATTAAAAAGTATTTTAAAAAATTGAATCTTATAATATAAACTAATAAATAAAAGTTCAATCGACCAAGTTTTAATTATAGACATATTGTTCCTCTAAAAAGAAAATTATAGACATCTAACGTGTGGCCGAATGGTGATAATAAAAAGTCTGGTTTATCCATCATGGGATTCAAATCAAATCAAAAGTCATTGGGTCATGTTGTGTTTAGTTAATTAGAAAAGCCTTTCCAATTTTCAAGCCTGTAGCTCGCGAGTCGCAAGTCGCAAGTCGCAAGTACCACCTCATGAGTCATGACAGCAACCCAACGTGTACATTACGCTATCATTGAATAAACCAGCTTCCGATAAAGATACACCACACTTTGCTGATAAAACCTCCACTAGAGAGATGCTTCTGTAAATTTCGCATCCTTATTTGAATTTATTGTATCAGTAAAATACAGAGGCATTGCTAATATATTCATAGGAGTGTTGTTAACGTAGATGTATTGTAAATATACATGTGTTTGAAGTTTCACATTAATAATTAAAATTAACTTTTAATATTAGTGTTTATTATGCAATTAATTATTCAAGCTTAATAACAGATCTTGAGTTGGAGTATTAAATATGTAACTGCATTAAATATTTGGAAAAAAATTTATTTATAATAATTCTACCCGATTTAAATAAAATTATCTTCGATAGATAGATAATATATGTGATCTTATAAAAAAATTATGAAAACAAAAGTTTAATTATAATAAAAATCTTAAAACATTGAACACAATGACAAGAGTTATAATAATAATAATAATAGATCAAAGAGACACAAGTCATTAATGTGTATAAGTTAAAAATAAATCATTAGGTATTATTTGAGTTTGATGTTTGGTGAAAATATTTTTATTATTAACTGAACTTTGAATTAATTATGATTTTTTCTAACAAATAGAAAGAATAAGAAAAAAAATGTTATAATATTAGTAGAAGATGTTAGTTAGTTTCTATAACCGGACGAACCACAATAACTAAATAAACTAATAAATATTGTACCACAGGAAATACCGTACAGAAGCTTATGATTCCGTGTGTGTACTTTTGATCAAACGAGTTGTAATGGAACACATTGTGGCTTATGATGTTAGTACCTTTTAGCAGTTAAGCCGCAAGCCGCAAGACCCTCCCTGCTTTGAGGGCTGCACGTGACACCCATAACTCTTTTTTTCTTGTTGCCATTTGCTAAGATGCTTCCTCTTCTATGGATGGGGCTGCCTTCTATGATATCCAATGAAAAAAAAAATGAGTGACCCAGATAAAAGTTTCCTTTTAGTTTTTTTTTTAATTTATAGAATGTTAGTTTTATTCGTGAAAAATTTGAATTCGTATTTTTTTTTTTAAAATTATTCAAGTCACTTTATATCTCCTAATTTAGTGGTTTCCTTACAATAGTTCATAATAAACCTTAATTAAAAGGAAAGCCACCTGGAAACCAAAATTTTTGTTTGGGTATTTTCTTCTCTTCCCAAAAGGGAAAGTCAGAGTTGAAGGTGATGATGCAGATCGTGATCAGAGTTCGTAAAAGCTGCATGTTGCTATTTACGGCTGCAATCATCATCACACGTCCCTTCTGTATTTTGCCTATTTAGAAACCAATCCACTCTTTAATATTACTAATATGCTATAATGATTGAATAATACTAATACTTGAATATAAGTAAGCACCAGAGAGAGAGAGAGAGAGAGAGAGAGACACTGAGTATTAAATTATTATTATGGCATGGCAGTGTCTCAGTTCTAACTGCTGAGTTCTGTTCCGTGAGCTTGAAGGGGTTCCAAGTTCCAATCCCAAAGGGCGGTGATTAAGATTTTGTGCTTCATCACAATTCACAACCAGACATATAGATGCAGCTGCAACAGTAAAGTTGCTAGCGGGGATTTTTATTCCCAAGCTACTTCTGCTTCTAATAAAAACCTCACCCTTCTCTCTGCTCTTCAGAATTTTTCCTTGCAAGGTGGGTTTTCCCTTTCTGCATTTTCTTTCTCCTTGCTTTAGTTGATTCTTCCTTCTTTTTGGGTAGGTTGGGTTATCACTACCCCTTATCCTCTTAAATTTGCTTTTCTTAACGTTTCTGATGTATGTACTCTTTTTTTACCACGGAAAATTCTTGTTTACCGTACTCTGGATGATGTTTTCTGTAGTTTCCGGGTCAATTAAGGTTCCCTACCAATCACTGTTCCTGACAATTAAGGTGGAAAAAATGAAAATCAAATTGCAAAAAAAAGAAAAGAAAGAGAAACTATTGTTTCGCTGAAAAAGTGTATAGTTGAGTGCATGCTCGTGAGTTCCTATGGAGAATTTATAGCCTCTTGCCATATGCATCAGATACCAGTGGAAGATTAATGATAAAGATTCTTAATATTATTATTGTTGTTTGATCTTTGGATAGAGTATTTCAACAGGATATGATTGGATCATTAATTATCATTACGTACTGAAATCCTTTCAAAGTTTTGTCCTTCATGCGTGGAAAAGTCCACTTTCTCTTCTTCAATTTTGACAGTGAGTAAGGATGATGTGAATTGACTAGGTCCATACTCTTAGAAGCTTTGCATCTTTACTAGAGCAAACAGTTTCCATTCTTTCTTGTGAGAGATTAACTTAGTGATTCTATGCTTGTGGTTTCAAGAGCAGTTGAAGTGACAATGTCCTCTTCAAGGCCCAGCCAAACATCCAGCAACAATTCTGGCAGATCTAGATCATCAAGACTCAGTGCTAGGAGGATGGCTCAGACAACTTTAGATGCAAAACTGCAGGCAAGTTTTGAGGAATCAGGTAGTTCTTTTGACTACTCCAGTTCAGTAAGAATGTCTCCTGCTGGTACAGGAGGCACTGTCAGTGGAGACCATCAACCAATGTCTGATAGAGCAACAAGTTCTTACCTCCATCAGACACAGAAAATCAAGCTTATTCAGCCATTTGGGTGTTTGTTAGCTTTAGATGAGAAAACATGTAAGGTCATTGCTTACAGTGAGAATGCACCTGAAATGCTCACCATGGTTAGTCATGCTGTCCCCAGTGTTGGTGACCACCCTGCTCTTGGCATTGGCACTGACATAAGAACTATTTTCACTGCCCCAAGTTCTGCTGCTATTCAGAAGGCACTGAGATTTGGGGATGTTTCACTTCATAACCCCATTCTAGTCCATTGCAAGACCTCTGGGAAGCCCTTTTATGCAATTATCCATCGTGTTACTGGTAGTGTGATTATCGATTTTGAGCCAGTCAAGCCTCATGAAGTTTCCATGACTGCATCAGGAGCTCTGCAATCCTACAAGCTTGCAGCAAAAGCAATAACTAGATTGGAATCCTTGACTACTGGGAACATGGAAACACTATGTAAGACAATGGTTCGAGAGGTTTTTGAGCTTACAGGTTATGACAGAGTGATGGCTTATAAATTCCATGATGATGATCATGGCGAAGTGATTGCTGAGATTAAAAGGCCAGGCCTAGAGCCATATCTGGGGTTGCACTACCCAGCCACTGATATTCCCCAGGCGACACGCTTTTTGTTTATGAAGAACAAGGTGCGTATGATAGTTGATTGTTGTGCAAAGCATGTGAAGGTGCTTCAAGACAAAAAAATTCCATTTGATTTAACCTTGTGTGGATCAACCTTGAGGGCTGCTCATAGTTGCCACTTGCAATACATGGAGAACATGAATTCTAGTGCTTCCTTGGCTATGGCAGTTGTGGTAAATGACAATGATGAAGATGGGGATAGTTCTGATGCTGTTCAGCCACAGAAGAGTAAGAGACTCTGGGGTTTAGTAGTTTGCCATCACACTACTCCCAGATTTGTTCCTTTCCCTCTTAGGTATGCTTGTCAATTTCTGGCTCAAGTATTTGCTGTTCATGTGAGCAAAGAGCTAGAGATAGAGTATCAGATTAATGAGAAGAACATCCTGCAAACTCAAACACTCTTGTGTGATATGCTGGTGCAAGGTGAGCCCCTAGGCATTGTTTCACAAAGTCCTAATATAATGGATCTTGTGAAGTGTGATGGAGCAGCCCTGTTGTATAAAAACAAGGTGTGGAGATTAGGGGTAACACCAAGTGAATCTCAGATAAAAGAGATAGCTTTGTGGCTCTCTGAGTGCCATGAGGATTCCACAGGTTTTTGTACAGATAGTTTGTTTGATGCAGGCTTCCCTGGGGCTGCTGCTCTTTGTGATATTGCATGTGGAATGGCAGCTGCCAGAATAGCTTCCAAAGATATACTTTTCTGGTTTCGGTCTCACACGGCTTCAGAAATCCGATGGGGTGGTGCAAAGCATGAGCCTGGTGAAAGGGATGATGATAGGAGGGTGCATCCAAGATCATCATTCAAGGCTTTCCTTGAAGTTGTGAAGACAAGGAGCTTACCCTGGAAGACCTATGAAACGGATGCCATTCATTCATTGCAGTTAATACTGAGAGATGCATTCAAAGAGACAGAGAGCATGGAGATAAGCACATATGCTATCAATACAAGGCTAGGTGATTTGAAGATTGAAGGAATGCAAGAACTGGATGCAGTGACAGGTGAGGTGGTAAGGTTAATTGAAACAGCAACGGTGCCAATTTTGGCGGTTGATGTTAATGGGATGATCAATGGATGGAACACAAAAATTGCTGAGTTGACAGGTCTTCCAGTTGATGAAGCTATTGGAAAGCATTTACTCACACTTGTAGAGGATTTTTCAGTAGATAGAGTCAAGAAGATGTTGGACATGGCATTCCAGGGTATGCCTTTTTTCCTTTCCCCGTCTTATTCTTGTTCTAGCTCTTATGTTCTTTTACCTTTTTTTTAGGTCTTAGCATTCATGAGCAAACTTTGAAATGAGTGTAATGAGTATTTAGATTTGAGGATGTCATGTTCTCTACAACCATCCATAAATATTTCAATAAAGAATAACAGCTTCCAAGTTTTATTCAATTTTAAAAGACTTAGGAAGGAATGGAACATTGCAAAAGATACTTTATCCCAGCTTTCCATATTTCTACTTAATTGATTTGTTCTGCTACAATATGATTAGGTGAGGAAGAGAGAAATGTCCAATTTGAGATCCAAACACATCACATGAAGATTGATTCTGGTCCCATCAGCTTGGTAGTTAACGCTTGTGCAAGCAGGGATCTTCAAGATAATGTTGTGGGAGTTTGTTTTGTGGCACAAGATATAACTGCTCAGAAAACAATGATGGACAAATTTACCCGAATTGAAGGTGACTACAAGGCAATTGTACAGAATCCAAACCCATTGATCCCTCCAATATTTGGCACAGATGAATTTGGTTGGTGTTGTGAATGGAATTCAGCAATGGCAAAATTAACAGGATGGAAGCGAGAGGAGGTGATGGATAAAATGCTTTTAGGAGAGGTTTTCGGGACCCAAATAGCTTGTTGTCGCCTAAGGAATCATGAAGCTGTTGTTAACTTTAGCATTGTACTTAATACAGCCATGGCTGGTTTGGAAACAGAGAAGGTTCCTTTTGGTTTCTTTACTCGTGATGAAAAGCATGTAGAATGTATTCTTTCTGTGACTAAGAAATTGGATGCAGAAGGTGTAGTTACTGGTGTCTTCTGCTTCTTGCAATTAGCTAGTCCAGAGCTGCAACAAGCATTACACATTCAGCGCCTATCTGAACAAACTTCTTTGAAAAGACTGAAAGATTTAACTTATTTGAAAAGGCAAATCCGGAATCCTTTATATGGGATTATGTTCTCCCGGAAATTGTTAGAGGGTACTGAGTTGGGAGCTGAACAAAAACAATTTCTGCAAACGGGCATTCGGTGTGAACGCCAGATTAGCAAAATTCTGGATGACTCAGATCTTGACAGCATCATTGATGGGTATGATATCTGTGAATGTGTTGCTTCTAGTTTTTTTTACTTGCCATTTGCGTGGTATTTTGAGCATTTATCAACAAGAGTTCCTATTAAATCATACAATTTCCTATTCCCGACCACACCTAATTTATGCTTCTAGTCTTTTGTCCTTGTCATTTGTGTGATGTTAAATCATTTGTCAACAATAGCCCCTATTGAATCAACCGCACTTAATATTGAGTGTCAAAAAGATTATAGTCAAATAGTTTATAGTCAAACATGAAATAGATCAGGATTTGAACTGTGTTCTGATTTAATAAGTGAATACTGACTCCTGAATTTCAGGAATCAGATTCTTTACAACTACTTTTTTTTTTCTAGTAAGACCTTGATTAGTGACCCTTTTGTCCTGCATAACAGCTACCTGGATTTGGAGATGGTTGAATTCACTCTGCATGAAGTTTTGGTTGCCTCCATAAGTCAAGTCATGACAAAGAGTAATGCAAAAGGTATCCGAATAATCAATGATGTTGAAGAGAAGATCACAACAGAGACCTTATATGGTGATAGTCTCAGGCTTCAACAGGTCTTAGCTGACTTTTTATTGATTTCCATCAATTTCACACCAACTGGAGGTCAGGTTGTTGTAGCAGCCACGTTAACCCAACAGCAGTTAGGGAAATTAGTTCATCTTGCTAATTTGGAGTTCAGGTAATCAACTATTCCAGACTCAGATGGACATTTCAAACTTTCTTGTTGGGTCTTCAGTTCAGGTTGTTTAAATGCTGGCAAAATAAACATGACATGAAAAGAAACATATTATCACTTTTTTATGAGTTTATTTTAACAGTATAAATTTTTAAAAAATCACCTTGTAATTGGAGGGTATTGGATGATATTTTGTCAAAGTTAATAAATGTATCATACATGAAGCTTTGTAATTGGATGACAGTGTAAAACTGTTATACATTGTTCTTGCATAGACTATTTTCTCTTTTTACATTATACACTCTTGTATGAGAACTAAAGTCTCTCACATTGATCAAATAAAGACAAAACAAAAATGTATGTATGGAGGGGTTGAGAGCAATTGGTTTGAATCTTTTGGATGATGCCTTCCTACGCTTGATACATGCCGTTTTGAGATTATATACGTAATTTCTAAGTCATTGTGTTTGCTTTTGTTATTTTTTGCAGCATAACGCATGATAGTTTTGGGGTTCCAGAAACATTGCTGAACCAGATGTTTGGACGTGATGGACATGAATCTGAGGAGGGTATTAGCATGCTGATTAGCAGAAAGCTGCTAAAGCTCATGAATGGAGACGTACGTTATATAAGGGAAGCAGGCAAATCATCTTTCATCTTATCTGTTGAACTTGCCGGAGCACATAAATCCAAAACTTAACATTTTGGAAATAAAACCAAACCATATTTTTTGTACATCAGAAAGTGAAGCAAGAAATTTGCATTCCTTGTTCAATATTTAACTCTTGTTATTGATTACCTTCTTGAAAGGTGATGTAGATATGTAATGTATAAGTGTATAACTAACTATTTACACACTATAGACCTGTTCTCATCTACAGCAATGATGCTTCATTTGCAACAAAATGAAACATAGGGACTAACTAGGAGCCTGTTAAATGGCATTGTTTTCTACCTTTATTTCCTTTTCTTCCAAAACTTTATTAAAAATATCTTGCTTAGAGATACCTTAAGTATTAAATATTAGTATTAAGTATTTCTTATAAATACTTTTAATTACTCAAAAAATAAATATTAAATCATTTTGTTTTTTAAAACTAATAAATAATTTTTGTTATCTTCATTTTTTCAATCTGTTAGTGTCACTTTAAAAATATTTATTTATTTGTCATTTTAAAATTCTAAAATGACATTAGTTACTTTTTTAAAATTATATACTTATAAAAAAGGAGAGAGACATAATAATATATGAATGCCAAAAAATAAAATAAATAAGAGAGGGAAAAACATATTAAGAAATGATAAATAATTTTAATAAAAAGTAGGAATTTATTAGCTTTTATCAATTTATGTTCAATAATAAAACAAAAGAAACAATAATATTTTTAGGGCATAAACATGTATATGTGATCTTAAATAGTAAATAATTTAAAATGGAAGGCTTGCATTTTTATGTGGATAGTCATTTGTTTTCATAATTTGTTGTGATCATTAGTTTATCCAATTATTACTGAAACCAGAGGTGGACTTAGACTCGGATAACAGGGAGACCAACTATAAAAATGAACATTAATTTAATAAATATATATATATATATATATATCATTAATTTGTACACAAAATATTCACAAACTAATGCTCCAATACATTAGTTACATTAATAATTAAATTACTTATTTTAATTTTATGTGATATAATGTCTTTGAACCTTTATCTTCTTGATTTGCGCCTCTAGAATTTATAAATTATAATAAAAATAAAATATATCTTTTGTCTTTATAAATATTAAAATATTTAAAATTCGTCTTCTGTAAAATTTTAAATTTTTTTCATATCAAAAAATTAAAATCTATTATTTTTTAGTTCAGAAGCAAATTTGGGTAACCATTGTTGACTATGGGAGTAATGATTTCCGAAGGTTAAAAATCGCTACAAGTTCCGAAACTAACCAGCCCTTTCATGCGCGTGAGCACCAAGCCAGGGCGTGTGCCGCCACACTAGTCTCCCATTGCAACCGGCGTGAACCTTGGTGCTGCCAAGAGCGAGCTCGACGTACCACATGTCCGGGTTCATCTGCCACAAGACAAACCCGCCGGATTCCGCGGCCTTGGAGGATTTCCGGCTGCACGTGACCTTGTTTGCGGTCTCGAACTCGGAGGCTATCATCCTCACCTTCCCCATGGCATACGCATTGTTAATCGAATTCTGAAGCCTCTGCCTTCTACTAGCACCAATGTACTGCTGCAATATGTACCCAGCAGACGAAGTCTCCTGCAAGATCAAAAAAGTGATAATACTCATTCGCACACATTTTCCTATTCAATTTCCCAAATGTGACCTAACAGAATGCTTAACATGACATAATAATGATAATATCTACTGATATAACTCAATAATTGAGAAAAGTTAAGAGAAATGAAAGAATTTCTGAACCTAGGTCTATATAATATGTAAATATAACAACTTAACAAGAAGAGGAGAGTAACAATGGGGATGTCTTTGATGCTGATGTGAGGGAAGGGGTCCGTGGTGCACACGTGGACGGGGGCGAGTGGAGCACCCAACACGCCCAGAAACAACCTCAGATCGGACTTTTTGTTGTTTTTTCTTCTTCTTTATTTTGTGATCATTTTTAATCTCCATATAAATCACTCAATTCCATAACCAACAACAAAATCAATGAAAGAGTCATATTTATCTTCGAATATATCAGAATCTAAGTTCGGATTAAAAATTAATATATTTCAATTTTTTTAGGATTAAAAAAACTCAAAAATTAATATATTCCAAATATTTTAATATTTATATAGATAAAAAAAAACATATTTTACCTTTATAACAATTTCTATCCGTCTAATGACATCTTGAGAATCAAGAACTGGAATTAATAAGATATACAGTTGAGATAAGTTTTCTTTAGAAAAAGATAAAATTATTATCGATCTTATAATTTAAATATTTAGGGAATAAAAGCTTATTATATAATAACTAAAATTTGATAAACTATAATATTTAAACAAGAATCCTAAAAAAAATAGATTGTTATTGATTTGATAGTATATATATTTTAAAAGTCATATACTAAATTTTTTTTTTTATTGGTTGATGATAC
The DNA here is from genome assembly GCA_007407185.1 of Glycine tomentella. Classification (NCBI taxonomy): domain Eukaryota; kingdom Viridiplantae; phylum Streptophyta; class Magnoliopsida; order Fabales; family Fabaceae; genus Glycine; species Glycine tomentella. The sequence continues at coordinate 1,274,994 of PYAF01004467.1, forward strand.
AAATTTTTAACACTAACATTATATCACAGGATGAATTTAGATTTGTTATTTCCCTTTTTACTTAGCCTTTACTTGTTAATTAATATAAATAAAGTACATAGATAACTGAATAACAGTGTGGAAAATAATAAACTCTTTTCTTTATTTCGTCTCAAGTCAACACGTAATTCCCTGTAACCGAGAAAGTAGCACACTTTGATTTGATGTCGGTGGATTATTCCCACGAGATTGAGGAGATTAAGAGGAGGAGGAGGTAATGATAACAAGGACGAGGACGAGAATTATGTCTATGAGATTGAAAAGAAGCAACAGAGAAGAGGGAAAATGGGTATAGGGAAGATGGTAATGTACCCACAAAAGCAAAGAAGCAACTACTTAATCAGAAACAAAAAGACTCTTCCTAGCAATACAAGTGATGATGGTACTCAAATAGAAAGTGGAGGATTAAGTTTTGTTGTTCGCGTCCCCAAGTGCTGGATTAATTAGTTGCTGTTGGAGATTCCTTGTGTTCCATCACTTTAAGTTTTTGGTGTCTTGTTTGGAGAGATGTTAAAAATATGCCTAAATATCAATAGTTTTATTGTTTAGGAATTTGTCGAAGGAAAATGTTAAACATCATCATAAACATAAAGACATTGATTAAAAATTTAAAGTGAAAATATTTTATTGGAAGATGAAAAATTATGTTGTTTATAATTTTTTAAAGCTTTCTTATGATTTACATAATAAATATTTTTCTCTTTGAATTTCTTTATCAATATTTTAAGGACATTAATTAGCTAATAATATATTTTTTTAATTATGCTTCAAATCTCTAGTTATGATAGAATCTTATTTCTATTACTCAAGCTTGAGAATATTATCAATTTGTTTTTAAGATTAGTAGTTCGCGCGATTTGATTATTTTAATAATACATTGGTGATCCTTTGCAATGTGGCTCCCATTCTTGAGTTTGCGTATATATGGAAAAGTTAAGAGAACTTCGGAAACAAAATTTAGTAGTCATTTTGTATATATTTGTAAAGCTTGAAAATTTTGTTGGATGATAAATTGTACATGTAATTTGCTCAAAATAAATAACTTTTTTTTATCATTCCTTGGTGTTTAAAGAAAAAGTATTTTCCTTATAACGAAAAACACGTCAATAGGGCTCTTGAGTCTTGACTAACAACGACAAAAAGTTTTATCCTTTTTTTTTTTGAGCAAATCCATTTTGTAATTGGAGAAATGATACGGGGTTATATTGCTAGCCCACGAGGGAATATGCCAGTCAGATGAAGTAATTTGCACCTTCGAGAGGGATGCTGATGGCTAGCTTATGACCTTATAGTATATAATTGAAATTGTCCCATACTTAGGTCACCAGCTTTTGTTGCCTTAATTTTCAAAGATAATTGGAGAAGTGAAAGCGATAACGAATCTTTAACAATAGAATATCACCTTCCAGTACGACTTTATGCACTTTATGTGCACTAGCTAAAAAAATATGGGATTTAATAAAACAGCCTACATGGTTTAAATAACTCATATGGATTGCTACGCAGAAACAATAGTATATTAGTATTTATAAAACAAGAAAGATAAAACTATCCGAATCTGTGTTAAAATGACGTTACTTTTTTAAGTAATTATATTTATATAGTCTTTATATAATAAAGACAAGAGGTATGAAATAAAATGAGTAATGTGATAAAAAAAAAGTATTATAATAGGAAAACAAAAGTCTTCAAACACTTAAAATTAAATAACACCTTAAGAGAGACATTGAGATAAATATTAATATGATAGATGATGAGATGTTATAGGAAGAGAAAGATAGAAAAAATAGGATTGTTGATTGAGTGTTTGATATCTAGATTGTTTAAATATAAGGATTCTTATAATAGTAAAGTATTGTACAAATAATATTATATAGATGATACAGTATATAGTTATCTAAAGGAAAAAAAAAAAAGAATGAAAAATACTTATCCTAGATTCACTTTTATTACATTATTATTTCTCTCGGTTCTATTTTATTTCTTTTTTTTTTTGTTTCCGCTTACACATCTAAAAAATAGGTGTACATCTTTATCGTTGCTTCAAAACAGTTAAGAATGGAAAGTGTGTCTACATTCACATTTCACGGTTTCACGGGAGAACAGTGTGCAAATATACATTCACAGTAACCATATTAAGAAGTCAGAACCACTCATAGCACATTTGATTAACAAAAGAAGAAGCATGGAATCATCTTTCAAATTCCAATTATCAAAGAAACGAATATATATGGTCCATTTATACACTCATTCCAAATCCTTTATGAGTTCCCAACAAACATGAAAGAGATTACAAGCACATCCCACATAATAATACTAATAATAATTATTTCTTAGGTGCAAGCCTAGACTTAATTTTCTGAACCTCCTTGGTACCCACCTGGAAAGCCTTGGTTAACACATTGTCCGGAAGTGGTGGTGTCGCTGCAAACAAGGTTAGAGCAATGGACTGTGTGCCAGGCAACTGACTATTGAATGCTGCAATAACTGAAGCATGTTCCTTTCCATTGTTCTTTTGGAAGTGAACTAAGCCCTTTGGGAACACAAATATCTCACCTTTGTTGATGGTCTTTGAAATGAACACATTGGCTGTGGTTATGAACCCAACATCTAGTGTTCCTTCAAGCACGAACACTACCTCGGTCGCACGTGGGTGCGTGTGAGGTGGGTTGATGCCACCTGGGGCGTAGTCAATGCGTGACAAAGACACGCCAAGGGTATTGAGTCCTGGGATTTTCTGAACGTTGGCTCCAGTCACTAGGGAGCCATAGGTGTTGTTTGTGGCACCTGGTTTGGCTAGTATGTCTGAGAAGAAATCACTCGCATTTACCTTGCCAGCATCTTTGCAGGTGAATCCATTCACTTTAACCGCTGTTATTACCATCACAATTTACAATCCACCAACAATCAGAAACAATTGCACAATAATAAATAAATAAATAAAGGGTAATACTACCACTGTCTGAATCACAAATTATTGATTTTTATAATAATTACTTTAAACATGAATTGAAGATGATTTCTGATTATTTCAGATGGTAAAAGTTTTTGTTCAGTCTATTAAACTCAAAGAAAAAACTCACACCCAATAAATTGTCTATGAATTAAAAGTTTAGTATACAAATCATGCTACAAAAATATGCAATGATTTATGGAATTTGGTAATAAGTTTCTTTGAATTGAAAAGGACAGTGTTCATGTGGTGGTGTTTCAATTGCAGCCATACAGGGGAGGGGGGCGAAAAGTTAATCATATGGTGGGGGTACTGTACTATATGATTAAACTTTTGAGTAATTAAAAAGCAGAATTAAAGTAGTTGGTAGGTCGAAGAGAGTAAGTTGGATTAACGTGGTTAAAGGATGAAATCTAATGATTAAGGGGAAAAGTGGAAGTATGCATGAAAGTGGGCATCATCAAGATCAAAGGAAAATAGAACCTGAGGCAAGGTCTGCGACACAGAGGTCTTGAAGAGAATCGGGATCTGATGCAGTGACGGTGGTTAACACCAAAGCAGTTAGAGTCACCGCTTGCAGGAAACCTGTGAGCTTCATAATATGATATGCGTGACAAGTGAAGTTGGGAGTCAAGAGCAAAAGCCAACAAGAGGACAAAACTGAGGGGGAAAAAAGAGAAGAAAAGTATGCTGAAAATGTTTGTTGTATGAGTTGGAAGGAACTAGGAAGTGATGGGGTATTTATAAGAAGATAGAGAAAGAGTATTAATATCATAGGTTGTAGAATAAATGGTGCGCGTGTGAATTAAACGCATGCAACATGCCTCTAATGTCTTGTGTGAACTTAAAACAAAAGAATAGTCATAGTCATAGACCTCTCTCTGTTTTGGTTTGGGCCATTTATGAAGCTATGTTATGTATGACCCAGTCTTGAGTTGTGTTGCTTCGCTTGCGCGTCCTGCACATAACACCTTCTCCACGCCGTTTTCTATTTCTTTATTAATTTCTATACATATTTTCCACTGAGGCCTCGTTTAGTGTTCCAATTTTACAATTTCATCTGAATCACTTCGTTTCCAAAATTCCAATTCGTAGCTTAGATGGTGTTTACTTTAAATTAAATGCATATATTAGTACTTGCTTATGGTCATTCCTTGTGTTTATTTTAGTTCGTGTCTTCTACGGTATGGGCTGCTGAACATGGGTTTCCATTCCATTTTTACTTACACATCATTTGGAAGAGAAAAAAATTACTTTTTTATTTATCTATTATTTTAAAAATTAAAATAATATTAACTATTATTATTTTTTTAATTATATTTTTACCAAAAAGATTGAAAAAAATTAATGTATATGAAGTATTAAAATAATATGTGGAAGTGATTAAAAAATTAATTTTAATATAAACATGAATTTTTTTCTTTCTTTATTTATAGTTCTATACAATGTAATGTTTTTTTTTAAAAAAATCAGCAAATAAACAATATTATAAATAAGACAGTACCAGTGGTCCCAAGTTCTAGAACCATAAATACACATAAATACAAACTGAGAAACTTCCCCAATAAAAGAAGCGAATGGTGTATCATAGTAAGTGGTTTGTCTAACACATGGTAGAAGTTGACATTTTTGTACATGAAACCTTGAATAGAACAAGTTACACTTGAATCATTTTAAATGTGAAATGCTTATCCAAATTGCATAGAATCTAGGGAGGTCTTGGCACAAAGAGTCGATGAAGGGGCCAAAATGCGTTGGCAACTTCCCCTTATGACTTGAATTGCTTTTGTGTGTGGGTTTTGATCCTCAAATAAAAATAAGAGGCATATATATGATCTTGCATGCAAAGAAAAGACCATAGAGTAGTACACGTTAGGTATGTTGTGGGGACTTTGGAATATTGTAGTCTCTGCTAAGGAAAGACAGAGACACAAGCCATCCTCCAAATTCAAACCAAACTACTCTTCTATTTGGTAATTTCAGAACTATTGTCTCTTCCTTCCCTCTCTAATATATTTGCTCGATCTTATCACTACTTGACTTTTCCATCGTACCATTTCTGCAACACAGCTAATGACCATGGCATCAGAGATATATATATTTCTACACAAGACAAGGGACTGAATCAGATGCAATTAATTACTTTGGTTGCGGGCAAGTTTATAGATATAGAAGGTCCTCCATTTTGGGATGGACAGTGATCAACACAATAATAAAATATCGATGATAGATGTGTTTGCCTTGTTTACTCCATTTCTTTGGTCTTCTAAATTAAATAATCAGCTACTTGTGAAGCTTACATCATTGTTTTCCTTGTTAGAAGGGAGCAATTGTAGGAACAGTTACCTCGTCAAGTAGAGGAACATGCCCTCCTCAATATTCCCTCCCCGTGACTAATTAAATACCCTTTTAATTAATTTACGTTCCTTAAGAATAATTAATTTAATTAATTATATTAAATTTATCAATTATTTATATTATCATTTCAAAATTACTCTTTTATCATCTTTTTATTCATTTAATTATTTCTCATTAATGTTTGAAGAGAGAATAATTAAATAAGAACATGCAGAAAAATAATAATTAATATATCTAAAAATTAGAAAAAAAATCTTATAAAAAAGAATAAATAAATTTATAAAAATAATTTTATAATTAAGAGCAAAGTAAGTGTTTATAAGACACATAGGTGATGACTGTTATTAACTTTTCTCTGTGGTAGTGTAAGGAAACAATATGCATTCTTTTAAGGATGTATTTGATTGGAGGAATCTAAGGAGAGAAGAAATTGCTTTAATTTTATCTCATTTTATTTTTAAAAAATTAACGAAAAGGAAGGAAAAATAAGAGGAGTAAACCTCATTTTATCTTTTTTTTTTTTCTCTCTTCTCCAAATATTTAGAATTCTGAATAAAAAGTTAAGTGATTTTATAGTCTTCAAATTGTATTGATTTGAGCTAATGTATACATTTACAAGATGTGTTACAAAATGAAAAATACACATGAATTATGAAAACAAAAAAATATATATTAAAATTATCACACTTTCAAGGTTTTTTTTGGTAATGTCACGCTTTCAAGAAATTTCAAAACACATAAAATAAAATTTATTTCTTTTTAATCGTTCTATTTATAATCATTATATTTTGGTAACTCAAACACTTTCAAGAATAAATTGATTTTGGTAAACATAAATTTTGTTTTTGCTATTGTCTTCTATTCTTCTTCACACTTTTAAGAATAGTAACTCAAACTCAAACACATAAAAATAAATTTTGGTAAAATATAAAAGTTGAGCTTTTTAATCGTTCTATTTATAATCATTAAGTAAGATTTGTGAATAAATAAGAAATTTCAAAACTCTTGTTTGGAGTCGTTGGAAATGAGAGAAAAAGAAAGAAAAGTATTGTGGAATCTTGCATCTATCCATCTAAAATTTTCTCAAGTCTGCAAAGTAAACGGGTAGAAGATGGCTTCTTATTCTTTTTTGACAGCGGGAGAAGATGCCTTCTTATAATATAACATTATATCTTATCATATTGCAAGATTTTAAATGTCAATTAATATAAATTTATTTTCTTCTTTTTATTCAACTAAATAATTAGAAAGAAAATTTAATTTTCCTCTCTCTTTTACTTCTTTTCTTTTTCTTAATCCAAATAACATATAACTGTTTTGCAATTTTGTTTTCGGGTGTTTCTTTTTTGTGCAGATTTTATTTTTAGGAGACAGAAAATGAAGAAAAAAAACATCACTCACCGAAAGTTATAATAAGCGGGCCTCAAGGGATTGGTTGAGTTGGGCCTACAAATAATGTCCAAATAGATTTAGGCCCAGCCCATTACAATCCATTCGAACTAGGCTTAGTCATAATAATTCATAAATATGCATCAACATGAAAAAACGAAGCAAAGTACGATAAAATGGTACGACTGAATATACAGGTGGTACAGATTTTGTGCTGATTACGGTGGTAACACGAGAGACCAGAAAAGTGAAGGTCCCAACCAAGGTCCCTATGCCCTACAAGGCTACAATACAGGATACAACAAAAAAAAAAATGAGGATTATTATCGAAAGTTTTGAACCAACAGATCATCTCACTCATTTTGCAGCTTTTATCTGAGAACCTAAAAATGAAAAAGAATAAGGCAAACTACACAGTATACAGCAATGACAGTTGAAATATTTGCTAATTTTATGTTCTTGAAGATAAGGAAAGAATGAGGTACCTCATTTTAATTTTTGGACATGTTAATTGTTAGATATTTTTAATTGTTGGATAAAATTATATAATAATATGTTTACATATGGCCCAAAAATAACCAATATTATAGGTTAGTTCACATCAAATTAAATTAGATCACAATTTTCTTTCTAAATAATATATTATAAAGGCTTAAATATATTTTTCATATTTGAAAATAGGTTATTTTCATTTTATTACCTAAAATTCATTATTTTTCATCTAAGTACTCACATTTTTTTTATATTTCATTATAATATTTGTCATTAGTCCCATTTTATGAAGTGATGACATGACAAACATAATGTCACGTTATTAATGTTTAATCATTAGCACATCAGCAATTTTTTCACATTATTTTTTATTATTTAAATTATTTACAAAGTTCAATTTTTATATTTTATTAACTTCTCCCCTTCATTCTCCCTCTTCCACTTCTCTTTTGTTGTCTCCTTTTTCTCCTTCTCCCTCATCCTCTCCTACATTTATCCCTTTTTTTTTCTCTCTTCTTCTTCCTCCCCTCCTCCTAGCACATTCATCCAGGCACATGTATGTGCGAGTTGTTTTGATCGTCTAGGGTATTATTAATCTAACAATGATGTGATTCACCTTGGGTGCACTCGTTGATCGTATGAGCGGAGTGTTCATCCCCTTATGAACGTCTCATACGAGCCTTCAACTCATTGTGGTTGGCTTTTAGCTTTTTAAGTTATGCTTCATGATAGTGTTTCATCTCTGCAATGTGTTCCTGAAGATGATAGAGAGTATCGTTGTCCATCATGGTTGTTGGAGGAGGGTTGGAGTTTTCTATGAGTGGCTTTCGCCAAAGGCCAGAGCATGTGCTAACCATGAATGCAGGTGGCTGCGGGGGGGAGTTTTACAATGACCTCATGGTGGGCGCCAAATTTACTTACAAAATCTGGAGTTGACTAACATCAAGGTTGACGTAGTCAAGATGAGCTCCATGATCTCCCACATCGGACTTGTATTTTAATTTAAGTAGTTATTATTTACACTTTTTTTTTATTATTAATATACTTTACTTATGTTGTCAACTTTAATACTTTAATTGTTATTTTAATTTTTTTTATTATACTTGTCTTAATCAAATAATATTAGTTATATATTTATATATAATATAATTTTAAATTTTTTAATATAGATCGAGTCAAACTGAGTCAATTACTGATATATCAGTTAGACACTATCTTGATTAGGTTAATGACTAGACCAAATTTTATAACTATGGTCCATACTTCTACAATAAAACTAATGAGAAGGACTAACATGTATATTTCAATATCACGTCAATTTGTGGATATCAAATACGACGGAATCCTTTAAAAACTGAAATTGGAAATTAAAGGCACGTAGTAGATTTGTGGATTGGTGACATATGAGACCTGTATCAAGCCTTGCTTCCTTGTCATATGCGTAGGAGGTGAGGTAGTCTTTGGTTGACATTAAGTGTGCTATTCTAAACTGGGTTAGTAGTAACTATTTTTATTATGAGATGGTAAAAATAGTATCTAACATGTGGAAAGTGGATTTTGTTCATTTAATCCTCTTTGTATACGGGTTCGAGGTGCCCCTTGTACACCTATTAGTAATATATATATATATATATATATATATATATATATATATATATAATGTTTTATGACTTTTATCTCGTTTTGATCAATCTTAAAATAATCTTCAATAATTATAGGATAAAATAAGTCTCCAAACTTTATTGTGGGATTTTTATAGGACGAACTTGTCTAAACTATATCAATCCTTGTACATTTAAAGCAAACAAATTATGATTCAATCCTCTTGTTCATCTAATTATTAATTTGAAATTCATCAAATTGTAATACTGAATCATTTTGACGTTAATGAAAGTCGATGGAACAAATGCATGTGACTTTGTCAAAACCAATTAAATTAAATTAAATTTTTTAATACTTTAATTACTAAACTATTGATTACATATATATATATATATATATTAAAAAAATTATCAAGCATGGCATTAATGTGTCAATATGAAGTGATCATCTTTAATATATGACATTAATGTATTAATATAAAGTAATTGTCTTTCACTAGTAGTAGAGTGAATTTTCGAAGAATTCTTTTCTCAAATTATATAATTTATTTTTAACTATTATTATGTTAAGGTTAAAGTCCAGCGTTTTATATATAACATAGATTGTCTTATTTATTTGTCATCTTCAAATAAAACACTCTTAATAATTAAAACACTGGCACACACGCACAAAGAACTAAAATACAATCTGCCATAAATACCAGAAAATGTTAGCATAGTATGTGTACTATGTCTTAGGCACAGGCACAACTAATAACTAATAATAGAAGCGCAAAGGTTGAGAACAACTGGTACACGGTGTATATGTTCAGAAGGAGCAATTTGTTTTGTGGGGAAAGGGATAACCGATTCAAAAGGAAGTGGAGGGACAGCAAGAAACCCAAAAGATCGATGTTAAGAGAACTGAATCACTCAAGCACTTTGGAAAAGCATGAACAAGTTTGTGGGGAAAGTGATAAGAATGGGTGTAATTGAAAAGGCATATAATATGTCATGGAATGGAAGGTGGGGTTGTTAATAATATAAATCAAGCTTTATGAAAAAAGAACACATTTATGAATTAAGGACCGGAACATGATGTCTTTGAGATAGAGAAGCATCTACAGTCTCTATAAAAGTCTAGTCATGGATAGAAATTCACCCTCCACGACAAAGGGATGCATGATATAGATTGAAATTGATAGATCCAAAATTTTAAAGGGGCATTATTAACTTCTATTAGCAGTGATTATTTATTTCTAGTTTAGTACCCACCACAGCAATAAAATGGTTTGTTTCTTCTGTTTGAAGAAACAAGAAATAGGGAAGAGATGAGGTTTGAAGTATGTTTGGTTGGAGTGAAATATGATGAAGGAGAAATAAAGTTATGGGTCTCACAACTTTTTTATTTTCCCGCAAAAACTAGCATAAATAAGTTATAAATCACTTCTAACCGAAAAATAATCAATTAATTGGTGGTGAAGTCAATTGTTTTTCTTTTTTAGGTTTTGTCCTTCCTTTTAAAAAAAATAGTCGATTGTTTACAGGTAACAATCGATTATTTGTTTAAAAAATTATTTTTTATTCTTTTTCTATTTATTTATTTCTCTAAAACTAAAAAAAATATTTTTCTCAAAATAAATCTCTATTTTTTTCCACCTATTTTCATTTACTACATGTTTCTCTTTCCTTTTCTTATTCATCATATTTTCACCTTTTTCATCCTATCAATCACACCCTTACTGTTTGCTTGTGTTTCTATTTTTTTTTTCACTTTTTAATTATGAAACTGTCACCCCATTCTTAATTTATTTTTCGTCGAAATGAATTGTATAGGACACAACGAAAACAAATTGTTTCCCCAATATTTCATGTTTAAATCTTAAAAAACAGAACAGATTAAAAATAAGATGAAAAATTTGTTACTAAAAAGTAAAAACACAAACAAATGAGTTTTTTGTAATCCTACATTATTCTTTCTCTTTTCTGCTTTGTTTGAAAATGCCAGCCCATCCTTTAGAAAGTGGGATGTGGTCCATTTGACATTTCGGTTCCATTTCGCCATATGCATTTTGTTCACTTAAAATTTTAAACTTTCAGAAATTATAGGCACTAATGCTTCTAGTTTCATTGAGGATGCCAATTTAAAAAAGAAAAAATGGGACACTTGCACCATTTTAAACTTAGAATGATTAATTGTATAAAAATCTTTTGTATTCTCCATCTTTAAAACAGGACATTGATAGCATCAGGTGTTTTGATATGTCCCTCAAATGCAATGAACGTGATTTGGACTATTATCATGTGCATTTTCCTTTTGACAAGCAGCTACCTGAATACAGATGTTGACGGGCTCATTTACTATAATCTTTCTTTCTGTGGGACTAGCTGGCTCTGGCTGGATTAACAAAACAAGAAAATAAAAACTACCATGCATTGCATGGTAACTAACATGTACACGTTGTGCAGTTAATAAATATCATGCCAAAGTGATTCACTTGTAAGGTGAAACTGTGAAAGGTCCTTCCTTTAGGGAAGGGATGATAGCAATACCAGTTCTAACCCACCACACCACACCACACCACACCAATCAAACAGGATGAGGGAACACTCAAAAAAGTGTTTTTCAGTTGAAAGTGATTTTCAAACAAAAAAGATTTAGCATGATTGAGATACTAGCTAGAAGTCAGACTGCTATTTTGAAAGAGACAGTTCAAATGTAAGATGGATTTTATGAGTGGAATGAGATTCACAAAGCAAAGCTAACGGCAAAGGCTCTTGAATTTCTGTGATGTGCATGATAAGAGAGGGAAAGTGACACTAATGGACTTTTATCAAACCAATGGAGCTCTAAAAAGGACATTGAGGACACCATATGAGCTGTACCATGTGCCCCATAGTTTCAACTTTGAATATTAATTTGACTTATGATTTAGGTCTTTCATAACATATACATCTATTTTTTTTTTACTGCCCTAGCCTCTAGGGATGGTACTAGAAGGTCAGCTTTGGCGATATGGGTAGCTTTAGCCTTTATGAGTTCCCTTCGTAGTTCGTACACATGGAAATTTTTGGGCTATATGTGATTTTTTTTTCATAGAAAGAAATAAAATAGATTCTTTCCCTCTGACAAAGGGATCGGGATTCTCTACCGTTAGAGAAATCATACATTCATGTAGTGAGACGATTAAAACCGTGTGATTAAGATCTAACGGTTCATAAATAAATCAATAAATTTAACTTAAAAAACACATTTAAAATACTAATCATTTGATAAAATTAGACAGTCCATAATCATGACTGCGTGAATGCAGGGAATCCAAATCCCTGACAAAGCTGCTTAAACAAAAGGACAAGTTTCAATTTCAACCTTAGTCCTCTCATACGTATCATGATAATAATTAATTATCCTAGCTTTGATACAACATACAAGGTTGCTGCTGTCAGTGCCAGCTTTAATTTAACTATTAATATTAATTAAGAGTACACATTGCTGATTTCACACACCCAATTTTGAATTACGAACCATTACAATTTACAAGTTACAAGTTCTCATTAGGGCCTATCAGGGTTATTGTTATGACATAATTAAGAGCTAAATGATGAGGAAATCACGTGATCTAAGTATGATGCAGCTTTAAAGTTAATAAATAGTCGATGAGTTTGAACTGTGACATGACCACTTAATCAAATAATGCTATGTATCAAGCAGAGAAAAGTCTACGCAATTTCATAAAGCAGTCTTTTCCTTTCAATTTGACCCATGAAAGCTTCTGGTTTAGGAAGTAGATAAATGTCAGCAATGGATTGTTCAACGAAGACAAGCATATAGATGGAGTGGGGTGGGGCAAGTATGTTGGGTTGATTAAGATAATTGATAAATTGATTGACTAAGCATCCACAATTAGTAGCCTTAAACAACCACTTGTGCCTCCAAATCAGTGTGATGCCCTGTCAAGAATACAATCCAAATCTTTCTTTTTCTGTTTTGGATTTGAAAATGCCAAACTGGTGAGCTAAGAGGCCTTGATAAAGGAGGGACAGAGAGCATGATGAGTTGCATGGAGGACAATTAGTGTAGGATAGAGGGAATCAATTTAAGGTCATCGATAATTATAAACTAGGCCCTCTTGTGCATTTTATGCTCAAAGTTGCTCTCTCTCTTTTACCATCCTTGTCTGAGCTCTAGCTTTTCTCGAAAGCTTCCTTTTTGGGCTATATGTTCACAAACACCATTTCCCCTGAACACCCCATTCCTGTCTAAAACACACTTCTCAATATCTATCTCTAGAATGGTAAGCCACTAAGCCTAGTGACTAGTGACTCATTCATTCAGTTCAAGTGTTTCAACCTTCCTTCTCTATCTCTCTTTCTAACTTCTCCCTATGCGTGTATAGTTGATGATTTTCAAATTCTTGTCATACAGGCTGACCATGATGCAAAAGAAGAACAAAGGCCACTCAACCAATGGAGAAGAAGCAAAGGGGGATTCATGGCTTCCATGTTCATTTTTGGTAAGCAAAAGCAAAAAAGAAAAAAGAAAAAAAAGACTCTAAAATGTTATGCGATTTCTTAGCAAGATATATGTTAAGCTTTTTTTGCCTCCTTTCCCTTTCTTGTTGTTCATTGTAATCTTGTCAGCATTGGACAACATGGGTTTTGTGGCAAACATGGTGAGCATAGTCCTATACTTTTATGGAGTGATGCACTTTGATTTGGCCAGTTCAGCCAACACCCTCACCAACTTCATGGGTTCAACCTACCTGCTTTCCCTTGTCGGAGGCTTCATCTCAGATACATACTTGAACAGATTCACCACATGCTTGCTTTTCGGATCACTCGAGGTTCTGGTAAGTGGTGAACACTGAACAACAAATAATATCTCTGAAAAATTCCCAATCCCAATAATCTGCTCAAACATAGAAATAAAGGAATGTTATTTGAAAATTACTAATTTTTCAGCCTTTTGAAATAAGTTTTGGAAAAAAAACAAACTATTGTTTCTTAAAGGTAATCTCATACCAAGCATGGTTGTATTGTATCTGATTTCACGCATGTTGTAGGCTTTGGCAATGCTCACAGTCCAAGCTGCTTCAAAACATTTACACCCTGAAGCATGTGGCAAGTCAAGCTGTGTGAAAAGTGGCATAGCAGTGATGTTCTACACATCGCTGTGCTTGTTGGCATTGGGAATGGGAGGGGTGAGAGGATCCATGACTGCATTTGGAGCTGACCAATTTGATGAGAAGGATCCAACTGAGGCAAAAGCCCTTGCAAGTTTTTTCAATTGGCTTTTGCTCAGTTCAACTGTGGGAGCAATCACAGGAGTCACTGGTGTTGTGTGGGTTAGCACACAAATAGCATGGCATTGGGGCTTTTTCATTATAACCATAGCTTCCTCTGTTGGCTTTGTGACCCTTGCTCTTGGTAAACCATTCTACCGCATCAAAACTCCAGGAGATAGCCCCACTTTGAGAATTGCTCAGGTATGCATCTCTCTCTATTTTTCATTCATGATAATAATAAGTACTACTAAACAACTAAACATACACTTACATGCACATTTTATAATGTTCTAAAAAAACCCATTTTATTTGTTAACTACAGGTTATTGTTGTGGCCTTTAAGAACCGTAAGTTGTCACTGCCGGAGTCACATGGAGAACTATATGAAATCAGTGATAAAGATGCTACAGCAGAGAAGATTGCCCACACCAACCAGATGAGGTGACTCAATTTCATACGTAACAACAGGCATACACAAAATAAAAGGGCTAATAATTTTGTGCATATGATAAGACTATTAAACTAAAATAGGTCCCAGCAAATTGGCATGTTAGGATTCTTTTTCATATACCTCGGAGTAGGTAACGCCAAGCACTCTGGCCCCACTACAACCTCTGCACGTTTAGGAACGGCAGAGATATGGGGAATGAATGACTATGGAAGGGAAAAAAAAATATCTATGCCGTGTGTAAACTGCAAAACACAAAATAAAAAGTATTCTGACATAACATAGCTAAAGAAGAGGTATTTAAAGAACAGTACCGGATGCCATCAATTTGCTCTTTTTATTTTTTACTGAAATATAATTGAACTCAGGGAATAGCAGTGCTTTTTTATTTTTGTCTAGTAGTAGTAAATTTGGCTCCACTCTCCGGCAAAGTGAGCTAGCTAAACTATCTAAATGACATGTAGGATTTGAATTTTAAATTTTGAGCCTAAATTTAATATTTTTTTTAGCATCATTCAATCATGATGTAATTTAAACTTAACCCTAAAACTCGAAAATTTGAGTTTTTGTTAGGCTTACACTTCATTTTAAAAGTCTAAATTAAATTCAGGCTTTTTTGTTCGATCTACTATAACTCGCAATCTATATCGAGTTGGTCCAGGCTGAATAAGGTAACTTGCCTTGCCATCTCTATCCCTTTACTTGGGGGAAAAATGGAAATAAAAAAACTTTTGGGTCATCAACTTCAATGATTTCCTTCTTTATCAACATTTAATTATTAAAGTTAATTAAATTTTTAGTCCCTAAACTTTCTTAAAATTTGTTTTGTAATTCCTTAACTTTTGTTTGATTGATCAAAGTTCCTTAACTTATTTTCATTAAAAAATTTAGTTTCTAAACTTTTGTTTGAATATTAATTAATGTCTTCAACTTTTTTTATTAATTTTTTTTAAAAATTCAGTTTTAGTCCTTGAAATTTTTTTTAAAAATCTTATCTAGCCAAACAAAAGTTTAAGGATTAAATCTTAATGAAAAAAGTTTAAGGACCTTAATGAATAAAAAAAAGTTTAGAAATTAAAAATTTAACTAATACTAATTATTATTATTTGGTTGCTTAAAGCATAGCCTTCCCATGTACAATAATTGAAAAATAATTGATGGCAAGATTTGGGTCTGGACATACATATGTCTCCTCCCTTTTTTTCTCACATACATGCATGTTAAAAAAAGTTGTGATTTGTCCAAATTATGCAGGTTTCTAGACAAAGCTGCCATCATCCAAGAAAACTCAAAACCCAAGGCATGGAAGGTTTGCACAGTGACACAAGTTGAAGAAGTGAAGATCCTAACAAGAATGTTACCCATAGTAGCTAGTACCATCATACTAAACACTTGTATGGCACAACTGCAAACATTCTCAGTTCAACAAGGGAATGTGATGGACCTAAAACTTGGCTCTCTAACAGTGCCTGCACCATCCATTCCTGTTATCCCCCTTGTTTTCATAAGTGTCCTAGTTCCCTTGTATGAGCTATTTTTTGTGCCATTTGCAAGAAAGATCACTCACCACCCTTCAGGCATAACACAACTACAAAGGGTTGGTGTGGGGTTAGTACTCTCAGCAATATCAATGGCAGTGGCTGGGATTGTGGAAGTGAAAAGAAGGGACCAAGGGAGAAAAGACCCATCTAAGCCTATAAGCCTATTTTGGCTTTCATTCCAATATGGCATATTTGGCATTGCAGATATGTTCACCCTTGTGGGACTATTGGAGTTTTTCTACAGGGAATCACCTGCTAGCATGAAATCACTTTCAACCTCTCTCACGTGGTTGTCAACATCTCTTGGTTATTTCTTGAGCACAGTCTTTGTCAATGTCATCAATGCTGTTACCAAAAGGATCACACCAAGCAAACAAGGGTGGCTGCATGGGTTCGACTTGAACCAAAATAACCTTAACTTGTTCTATTGGTTCCTTGCCACCCTTAGTTGCCTTAACTTCTTTAACTACCTCTATTGGGCCTCAAGGTACCAGTACAAACGTGAAGACTCAGGCCCGGGTTTTAAGCCTTTAGGTGAAATGTCTCTCAAAAGGGTTGAGAGAAAACAAGATTGGGAAGTTAGCCAAGAGTGAATGGAACCACAATTTGGGATTATTAGTGGATACTGAATAGAATAAGCATAAGATAAGGCTGCTATGATGTACTAAGCTTTGGGATGTGGAAATAATTAGTAGTTGAAATCTTCTACTATTACGGTACATGTTTGCTTGTATGGTTGATTTGTTTTTGTTGGCTCTGGCATGTGTGTCCAGACCTCAAAGGTTTTTTTTTTTTTTTTTTTTTTTAAAAAAACCTGTTCCTTTTTTAATGTAAGTTGATTCACCTGGTTTTGTAATTGGCCAATGGCCGTTAAGCGATGTTAATTTAAATAGTTAGTCATATAAAAGAAACTAAAATGTAATTAAGTTTGTTACTAGCTTAGTTTATAATTTATAATGACTATTTTTGTGTGTGTTGGTGAGCGGATAAATAAAGAGCAAAAACGTTAATGCCACATACAGTTTTGAGTTAGTATCAATATGTATGTATTTGTTAAGGTTTGATATAAATCAAAATTAAGAAAATTATTAATTTTTTTGGTTTTAATGTAATTTGAATTTAATATATTCTATTTTTTTTTACTTTATAGGTATTTTCTTATCTATTTAGTAAAAGTACTAGAATAAAAATACTAGATGAAAAAAAGTTAAAAAGCTGAATAACATTTCTAACTTTCAACTAATATTTATATAAAAAGAATTTTAAGTAAATAAAAATAAGAATGTTGCATGTTTTAAGAACATTTAATACATTTCTATCAAGTAATATAATAAATTTTATAAAATTATTTCTTTCAATCAATAATTATTAATAAATATTTTAAAAGTATTGTTTTTATTTTTGAATGTAATAAGTATATTAGCTTTTATTCAATTTTTTTAACTTGGATTTCTTTAACACGTATGTAACATTACATAGCAATGCTAATTAGAAAAACTCTTGACACTAAAATGAATGACACGGATAAAAAGTGGGTGTGTGCTTTTGATTCTTCTAATAGTAAGTTAGTTTTCCCCATAAATTTGCAGCGCAGGTCTCTTTTTGTAGAATCATGACGATCCAGGGGTGAACATGAAAAGAGAAAATGAAACAGAAAATCAAAATAGATGTTTGGTCGTAGTGGGTGTGATGGCGAAGTGACAAGGTGTTCCATCAGAAAAAGATTGAAAACGAAAACTGAAGGAAAATCCATTCACACTTCAGGCTTTTTTTTTTTTTAAAATACGTAAAAATTTATATATTTTGAAAGATACTTACAAATAACAAGCGTATATCCCAAAAAGAAGCTAGATACAAAGAAACCTAACTACACACAAGATTAATATTTGTTAATACAAATGCATCAAATAGATTAGTCTCATAATCCTAAATTTAATCTTTCCTACTACATCATCAAAAGCATCCAATTTCTGGCCATCCGCAACTAATCCATTCACACTTCTTCACGCTTGGTTTAAGATTAGGTATCCCAGACTCCGATTATGACCCCAAGTGACCAAGGCCAAAGGTCGTCCCAGCATTCTACAATTATAGCTTCAAATGTACCGAGTAATAAATAACACCTGCATTTTAGGTATTATACCTGAAAGGCTTTTCTCTATTATATCCAATAAATTTTTTATTTTTGCGTTTATCCCGTGTTTGGTTAGTTGAGAGGAAGGAAATCTTTGTTTGGTTAAGAAAAAATAACAGAAGAATAATGGAAAAGAGAGGAAGTACTATTAAATATTGAAGTTGATTAGTTGCTCGGCAGCTTTAGCCTTTAAGTATGTTTGAGTGTCATTTGCAAGTTTCAGGATGACATTTATAAATGAACCAAGAGAGTAATTCTTGCATTTATTTGTTACATGTGTTTCGAAACGTACAGTACCATAAGACAAAAATAAACTTGTGTGTTATTATTGAAGTTCAACACCACTATTGATCGTCTTCTTTGTAAAGTAACTTTCAACCAAAAACACCAAAACAATATATTTAATTTAGTTTTAAATAATCCATATTTATTGACTTTTAGCAGTCAAAGTAAAAGTAAGTCACGTGATGTACCATGTACATTTGGGAAAAACATAAGATCTAGTTACACTTTTGGTTTCTAAAGTTTTACAATATCACAAATTTTGTCCTTCATTTTTTTTTTAATTTTACCCCTCCAATTTACATAACATTACAAAATTTTCCTTATATGAATAAATCGTCCCAATTTAATGTAAAAATATCACACATTTGTTTTAATTGTAGCAGTTTAAAGTAAAAAGATGTCACAAAATATCTTAATTGTGGCAACTTTTTTACATGAGGACTAATATTTTATAAATTGGACACCAAAATTCGCATAAAAATTTTAGAAGGTAAAATTCGCTTGACATTGTAAATTTTTGGTCACAAAAATGCAATTTTTATTTATCATTCACAAAAATGCAATTAAGTATAATAAAAACATGACTACCACTTTCGAGATAAAATCGGTTTTCATAAATTTAAGAGTTAATTACAATCTTTGAATATAATGGTTCAAATTAAAAATTAGAAACAAACAAAATATAATTTTTAATCATAAAAAAGTAGATAAATATGCAAAAAGTTAGAAATATTTAAAAAACATGTACATTTTACTTGAGAGAAAAAGGCAGCATGTACATTTTATGATTCATTATCAAATACATGCGAAAGATGAATATTAAGTTAATATACAGATATAATGAAGGCAGCTTTACAATATACGAACTTTACAATATACGAACTAACATAGAGAATTCAAATATAGTCATCGACGGCTTACCTTTTTCCAGAGTTCCAGATCCAGATTGAACTGAGGTCCTCTATATATTATTCTTGATTTTCCCTATGGGGCTGTATTCCACTGAGAATAATTAATAAGACGAAATATCATATGCATTTTTACATGCCGGCAATGCGCATATAACAAAGGTTTAGTTTATGCACTTCTTAAAGATCATGTCTTGCTAGATGCATGGCAGAGAGACCAATATTGTCCCTTCTATTTTGCTTATGCTTCATCTTTACTTTAGTAGCTTGACTTTTTCTCAACTTGTGTTATTCTCATCGGTACCTTGATTAGTGCCTACTCAATTGTTTGTGCATAACAACAAATTTGTGGGACTTATACTATTTTTATTTAATATTTTTATAGCTCTTTTTAGAATATTATAAATTTTTTTGGTTACAATGACACTAATCAAATGATACAGAATAATATATATCTGACTCTTTGGTAGTAGTTTAGTTTTTTTGTTTTATTTTCATTACCTTACCAAAAAAATGATAAAGAACAAAACAAAAGCTTGATTTAAAATCACATAAATACCCAAAAGACAAAAATATTCATTTTTCTATCTCACATAATAATTATATTTTCTCCCATCTCTCACCCACTATTTAGACTACATTGTTATTATTATCAATATTGTTATTACCACTATTTTTATCACTCTCAATGCCGTTCTCGAAGAGAAAAATATATATACCAACCCTTCTTAAACTTATTTCTAGAGGCACACTTAAATTTTAAAATTGTCTAAGTTGAGTTTTTTGTTCTTGTTATTAAATAATTATTTGTACATCAAATAACTAACCAGAGTTTATCATTCATATATGATGAATTTGAAGCCTTAAATATTGATGAATTGTTTCTTGCTACAAATATTAATTATTTTATGTAGTATTAATATTTTTATATATCTTAAAGATCAAACTGGACACACTTTAATTGAGTTGTCATCTTCGGCTACATCACTGTGAGCTCTATGTTCATCTGGCACGAGGCCACTATTCATTCCGAATGCATGCATATAACTATATATATAACGTTTTCCGTATGGCATGAATAAATTAAGCTCGACAATATATATATATATATATATATATATATATATATATATATATATATTAAAGGATTACATATCAATGATGGCGATAAGAAATGCGTTCTCCAATTGGTGTGAAACCTATCCATGATATGATTTAAGTACTTAAAAGAATTAAATTGCTTTGGAGGAACTATGTTAAAATTTAAAAGAATAGGTGTTTTAATTGGCTAGCTCAAGTGGCATATATATATATATACTATTTACATCGAAAAAAAGGGTTATAGGACCCAGTTTTTTTAATGTAAAGATGCTCGAAATATTATTAGACAAGATCATGGTTTAAATAAAATAAAAAATCAAGGGTCCAGATTCATTATATACATGAAAGGCATACAGGAATAACAGATTTCACATTAATTATTTTAACAGCTCATGGACAAAGAGATTGGTATTGGAATATTACCTAAAGTTTAAAAATCAGTTGTGCAAAGTGTACTTTTTGCAAAGAGGAAAAATTCACAGGAGATTTTACACTTCCTCCTTTCTAAATTTAACCTAATAACACTTGATAAGGCGAAAGATGGTGGGTAAGAGGTAACTGTTAAGGACGGAATAAAGGGAGAACCAAAAAGGAGGGAAAAGCAAATTAAGAGTCTTTGGAGCTCAAGCACAAAGAGGTTGATAAGAAACATGTACAACGTACGGTAATGTTTGCTTCTTAAAGAAAACCACAAACCCCAATTTCTGGAAATCTATATTCCAAGAGCTGGCATTCACTTAAATCTTCAAAAAATAATATCAAGGTCATTTTTTTTTTTAAAAAAAATAGTGATCATGTGTAAGGATGTAAATTTAAAAATAAATTCAAAAAATAGTTTTTTATTTCTGAAAAATTAATATTTTTTATTTTAAAATTAAATACTTACATAATTAGTATAATTTTTAAACATATCTTTTAATTAAAAATACTTAAATAAACATAAACCAACAGACCTAGATAGATCATATATTCATATATTTTAATGCTAATTGTTTGGTATTCCAGCTAGGTTTTTAATATGTCTGATTAATATTAATTGTAGAAAGAGAAACAAAATTTTACGCTAACAGCTATCAACATTAATGATATTTTTCAAAATTTCCTTCTCCTTTTTAAGTAGTGTGCACATGGCTTGGAATTTTTTAGATATTATTTTAATAATTGATATAAAATATAATTGATTATTGTAATATCAATTATGTGAAATAATAAGTTTTTTAGATATGTTAAGAAAAAAAATTCACCAATATATATATATATATATAAACTTCACAAAAAAAGCATAAAAAAGGTAAAAT
This sequence comes from Glycine tomentella, assembly GCA_007407185.1. Taxonomy (NCBI): domain Eukaryota; kingdom Viridiplantae; phylum Streptophyta; class Magnoliopsida; order Fabales; family Fabaceae; genus Glycine; species Glycine tomentella. The sequence continues at coordinate 1,296,805 of PYAF01004467.1, forward strand.
GAAACCTAGATGGAATACCAAACAAATAAAAACATAAACAAATTAAATACCTAAATCAAAATTTAAGTCTTAATGGCAACAATAAAGATCAAACTTGAATCCTCATGCAACCCTAATAAGTAACTAAAAAGAGTCTATTAGTAAAATTCCTCATATGAAAAATAATAATCAAATTCAAACATAAACTTAATTATATCTATAAACTTTTGATATTTCTTAATTTGCCTTCTCTTTTTAATACTTACTTTTTCTTTTGTCATTACATTGTTGATCATTTTATTTTCTTTTATATCGCTTACTTTTTTAATTTAACCCAAAATAGATATCGATCAGGAGTTAATAATTAATCCTCAAAATATTGAAATCTGTTTAAAAAATAAATGTTTTCTATGTTTTTCATATACATGATGGATCTAGGAATTAAATCTATAGCTAGATGTTAGGTTGATCTATCAATTATAATATGTTAGGTTGATTTTTCAAATGAAGTGTACACAGCCAAACATAGTGATACACAACCCCCGACTAAGTTATAATCTTTTTTACTTTATTAATTAATTGAGAGATCAATTAAAAAGAAGAACTCCATTCAAGAACTAAAATATAATAAAAACCCACCTCTTTATCAACTTCTTTTACAAATGTTCCATATATATTCCAATCAAAAAGTCTTAACATCAACATTAATAATACCTTTAATTTAAATTAATTAAAATCAATAATAAATGAATCTAATAAATCTAGACGTATCTAATGATAAATACAAGAAAATAAAATAAAAATTCTTTGGTGATAGCTGTTATTCTTTGGTGACAAGTACAGGTGCAGACGTGAATATGATGTCCCAAGTATCAGTCATATCATAGAAGTAGCAAGGGAATCCATGTGGAGTTGTCCATTAACATCAAACCACCCCAGGGGATTTTGTTTGTTTGGCAAAAGGAGAAACAAACCTCAGATGAAAATGGTGAAGCGCCATAACTCACTACATATTCTGCCATATTAATTCTTTATATTAATTGGAAGAAATATCAATACTAGTTGCAAATCAACATTCTTAATTATATGTTCCGACAAATATTATAGTGAGCTCAAACAAATGAGAACAATCTTGCAATGCTCCGCTTCAACATATTAGGAATGTAACTAACTTTTGCTAATTCTGCTGTTGACAAATGTGATTAGTTTAGAAAGTAGTTAAGTTTGTTCCCAATTCAGCGTGTATACATTTTTGTAAATTAATGAAAGCTTGGTCATTTTTTCAAATGCTCGATCACTTCAATATGGTATCAGAGACAACAAACCAAGACAAAAAACGTTGAAATCTAGTGGTTATTGTTATTCATATTAAACATGATTCAGAGCTTATTAATCAATAATAACTAGACACAAATACAGCTCAGGTACAACAATAAAAGAACAACCATATGAAAAAAATTCTCTAGTGCTGGGATTGAGCTTGACAATGAATTTCAGATTCTGAAACGGGCTTTTGTATTGAGCAATGTAAGCTGTGGCTCTCATGTCAATGACAGGATCAGCCACCCCCCAACGACCTTTGTCCTCATCACTAGGCCATATTTTGGTTCCAGACACCTTTGGTCCTTCATCATAATAAGTGTTGTAATTGCTTCCCCCTCTTTGCTTGTTGTTGGATTTGAAAATGTTGAAAACTGAAAGAAAAGAAGACTTCCTTTGCCTGTTTTTGCCACCCATGGTTATGATTGTTGGCTATGAAACACTACATGCAGTGTCACTTTTAGTGACTAGAAATAGGAAGGAACTTGTAGTAGTTGTGGTGTTGCGTTAGAACTTCGAGGCTAGGGGCCTCAATTTATAGTACAAGTTAGGCCACTTTTTTTTAAACTGAGATCAAGTGTGGAGAATCCGATTCAAATCACTGCTTTGATCAGTATTCATGGTCCAATTAAAGCTGACATGGAACATTTGAAACTGTTCCATTTCCATCTTTTGGCAAAGGCACATTTTCTGTGGTCCGCTGGTTTCACTCAGTCATAGGGTTGATCTTGGCTATGTCCCCTTCCCCGTTTGGTCATGAAAAATTAACAATTGTTGGGGTTCCATTTGCCCTTGCCGTTTTTCCTCTCTTTGTAAGAAACATTTTATTGGATCCGCGTGAGTGCATGACTCTGTGCAGTACATGTTCTGTGATTTAATTTGCCAAATATGCATTGACAGCTATTAGAATGTCACTTTTTAACTAGATTTACCAAAGCTGACAGATTGTGAACATACTTTAACAAACCTATAAAGAGAGAGTCTGCGAGCGGTTCTTGAGGCGCAGGCTTCAAACCCTATTCCTTTGGTTTCGGAATCTGCGAGCTCCAGGAACTATCTATCGCTGAGGAGGCTGGCGGTTTGGCTTGCTGAGCCCTTGGTGAAGATGAGGCTGATGGCTGATTTGGTTGAGAAGTGTAGGGTTTTGCGTGGCGGGGCGATGGTGGGGCCTATTCATTTGCACGCGCAGCATGGTGATCCATTGGTCCATGAGTTCATGAGGCGGTTGCTGCAGAGGGTGTGTTCTTCGCTGTTTGAGATGGTGAGGCGGTGGGTTTTAGAAGGGGAGTTGGAGGATATCTTTGCTGAGTTTTTCATTGTTGGGCAGCCTGTGAAGGCTGAGTCCCTCTGGAGAGAAGGGTATAGGCTCC
>PYAF01004467.1:1301190-1311869 GCA_007407185.1 Glycine tomentella
TGTGTTCTTCGCTGTTTGAGATGGTGAGGCGGTGGGTTTTAGAAGGGGAGTTGGAGGATATCTTTGCTGAGTTTTTCATTGTTGGGCAGCCTGTGAAGGCTGAGTCCCTCTGGAGAGAAGGGTATAGGCTCCATGATGCCATGCTTCCTTTGTTCATTTCGCCTTCTCTTGCGCAGAGGATATTGAGGACCGGCAAGTCGATTAACTTTCTTCGTGTTTGTTGCGAAGATCGTGGTTGGGATGATGCTGCAACTGAGGTTGTTGCTGATCATGGAACAACAGCGAGAAGAGGTGGTTTTGGTTATGGGGAAACGGATACCCTTGAGTTTTTGGTGGATGAAGCTTCAAAGAGGATTGATAAGCATTTGTTGGATGTGATTTTCATGAGGTACAAGTTCAAAGAACATTGTCTTGCAATTAAGCAGTATTTGTTGCTTGGACAAGGTGATTGATTTGCTATTTGTAAGACTTCACTAGAGGCCAGTTCTATGACAGCATATATTATATAGAGAGAGTTCTACAGTACTTCGAGAAATTTGGAATTAGATTTAAAAAATAAAGATCTTAACAACTTTTTTAAAATTCAAACTGAAGTGAAAGAAATCAAAAAGGTGTTCTATTGTGATCTCTGCAACAAGCAATACAAATTGGCAATGGAATTTGAAGCACACTTGAGCTCTTATGATCACAATCACAGAAAGGTAAACAATTTAACTAAACATTAAACTTGATTCCCAAATTGGCTAAATTTTATTTTTCTCCTAATGCAAAATCTTTGATGTTACCACCTGTTGCTGTATCCTATGTAGCACCGACACGGATGTTACTCGCGATCGCATGCGGATCCGAACCCTTGGGGATGCGGCATATGTCCATGTCCCACCACACCAATATCTTTGCCGTCGTGTACTGCGCCTCCGCGTTAGCTGTCGCTCCATCTCCATCCATGACGCAACTGCTATTCAATACCCCAATAATTTCCCCCATTTACACGAACACTCACTCACACTGTTAGTAACTATTTGTCTATGTAGCACCGACACCGACACGCGACACTTGACACGACACGACTCTTCGACACATCAATCTCAAAAAATTATGAATTTCGACAAGTTGAGACACGTTTTAATATTAAATAATATTTTTAATTTATATAGCAAGTATTTCATTTTTAATATTTAATAATTTAAAAAATTAAAATAAACTAATAATATTTATCAATGTAATCCCTCCCAATACTCAAGTGTACCCCTATGTTGCTGTGCATGCATTCCATGCTCAATTTCTCATTCATCCAAATTAAACTAATAAACTAAACTAAACTGTACATGCATTTCGTGCCCGTGCATTTCGTGCCCGTGCATTTCGTGTTAAATTGTGCATGCATTCCGTGCTCAATTGCTCATTCATCCAAATTAAACTAATAAACTAAACTGTGCATGCATGCATTCCGTGCTAAATTGTGCATGCATGCATTCCGTGCTAAACTGTGCATGCATTCCATGCTCAATTGCTTATTATCCAAATTAAACTAATAAACTAAACGGTGCATGCATTCCGTGCTAAACTGTGCATGCATTCCGTGCTCCATTGTTCCTTCATCCAAATTAAACTAATAAATTAAACCTCACCCTCTTTATCCACCCCGTCTCTCTCGATTACTTTTATAATTTTATATACACCGTGCTCCACTCCTTAAAATTAAACCATCCCTTTTTACCCACACCCTCTCTCTCAATCAATCACTCTCACTCTATCACGGAGAGAGAAAAACTATTCCACTTTCAGTCTTTGCACACACCATCTCTTATTGTTCCTTCTTCTTCCTCTTCTCTTTTTTTTTCTTTTATCTTAATGGAACGATGGAACACAACATCACCCCAGCCTCTATCTTCTGCAGCTCCCATACCACTTATCTCTACTCCATGTGCGACGGGAGGTTCCACGTCTCACTGACGTGACACGAGAGCGTGTGGCTGTACGAGGCGTGCGAGCGCACCCTGACTACCTTCCTCTTCAAGGCCAACACCGCCTCCCTTTGCGCCTTTGACCGTGTCCGACACGGTTAAATTCGCGTGTCGAAACCTGTCAATGCGTCGGAGTTGTTGACCGTGTGTCCGACACGGTGTTGGAACGTGTCGAAGTGTCAGACTCGATACGACCCCTGTTTCGGAGTGTCGATGCTTCCTAGGCTGTATCTGAGCAGTACTTGGAACCGAAATTTGTAAGGAGTCAGAATATGATAAATGGCTAAGGCTACCATTACCAAGTTGTCATGATTCACCATTAGAAAGGGGAGGTCCTCCATCTACGAGGCTAGTCCAAAGCCATACACTCTTGGCAGCTACAACTAGGGGTCCAGATGCCTTCTGAGGTTGTGCAAGAAGAATATTATATTTCCTCATCCGAAGACGATGGAGAATCATATCAACAAGAATCTTCTTGTCACTTCCGTCTTTCACACCTATTACCGATATTAAAATGTCAGTTAAAAAAATAGAAGTTTCAAGTTTCACATAACCTACAAAGCAGAAAAAAAAATACAATAGATTTGATCCAAAAAAGAAAACTAATGATTTCTAAAATTGGTCTGTGACTTTGACTGTGCCTGTGACTGCAATTATAGTTGCATCAGCCGCATTTATCTACAATTTCTTACAATATCAAGAAATGCAACAAAACCACATTATCAAGGTTTTGGCGGAATGATAGCCATATAGGCATATTTATTGGCAATCTCTGGAAATATCAATAAATGTAGTAGAGATTTGATAATCATAATTTAAATTCAATCCAAAAGATTGTATGCAGTTATAGAGTTCAGGAGCAGTCGAAAACCTAAATCGAGGAGGTACAAATAGCAGAAAGTGAAAACGGATATAGATATGAAGTTGGAAAATGGAGGTTACCGACCGGAGGGGACATGGATGAGGGAGATACCGGTGCTGGAGAGAGCGTCCTGCACAGATGCGCGGATGAGATGCATGTCGCCGTAGGTCGAGATGGAGAAGGGACCGCAATAGTTCATGCGAACGAGGGCGGACTGGATGTTACTTGCGATCGCATGCGGATTCGAACCCTTGGGGATGCGGCATATGTCCATGTCCCACCAGACCAATATCTTTGCCGTCGTGTACTGCGCCTCCGCGTTAGCTGTCGCTCCATCTCCATCCATGACGCAACTGCTATTCAATACCCCAATAATTTCCCCCATGTACCCAAACACTCACTCACACTGTTAGTCACTATTTGTCTATGTAGCACCGACACCGACACGCGACACTTGACACGACTCTTCGACACATCAATCTCAAAAAATTATGAATTTCGACAAGTTGAGACACGTTTTAATATTAAATAATATTTTTAATTTATATAGCAAGTATTTCATTTTTAATATTTAATAATTTAAAAAATTAAAATAAACTAATAATATTTATCAATGTAATCCCTCCCAATACTCAAGTGTACCCCTATGTTGCTGTGCATGCGTTCCATGCACAATTGCTCATTCATCCAAATTAAACTAATAAATTAAACTGTGCATGCATTTCGTGTCTGTGCATGCATTTCGTGTTAAATTGTGCATGCATTCTGTGCTCATTCATCCAAATTAAACTAATAAACTAAACTGTGCATGCATGCGTTCCGTGCTAAACTGTGCATGCATGCATTTCGTGCTAAACTGTGCATGCATGCATTCCGTGCTAATCTGTGCATGCATTCCGTGCTCCATTGTTCCTTCATCCAAATTAAACTAATAAATTAAACCTCACCCTCTTTATTCACCCCGTCTCTCTCAATTACTTTTATAATTTTATATACATTGTGCTCTACTCCTTCATCTGAAGAACAAAAATTAAACCATCCCTCTTTACCCACACTCTCTCTCAATCAATCCCTCTCACTCTATCACGGAGAGAGAAAAAAAACTATTCCACTTTCAGTCTTCGCACACACCATCTCTTATTGTTCCTTCTTCTTCCTCTTCTTTTTTTTTTTCTTTTATCTTAATGGAACAATGGAACACAACATCATCGCCCAGCCTCTGTCTTCTGCTCTACTCCATGTGCGACGGGAGGTTCCACGTCTCACTGACGTGACACGAGAGTGTGTGGCTGTACGAGGCGTGCGAGCGCACCCTGACTACCTTCCTCTTCAAGGCCAACACCGCCTCCCTTTGCGCCTTTGACCGTGTCCGACACGGTTAAATTCGCGTGTCGAAACCGGTCAATGCGTCAGAGTTGTTGACCGTGTGTCCGACACGGTGTCGGAACGTGTCGGAGTGTCAGACTTGATACGGCCCCTGTTTCGGAGTGTCGATGCTTCCTAGGTTGTATCTGAGCAGTACTTGGAACCGAAATTTGTAAGGAGTCAGAATATGATAAATGGCTAAGGCTACCATTACCAAGTTGTCATGATTCACCATTAGAAAGAGGACGTCCTCCAGCTACGAGGCTAGTCCAAAGCCATACACTCTTGGCAGCTGCAACTAGGGGTCCAGATGCCTTCTGAGGTTGTGCAAGAAGAATATTATATTTCCTCATCCGAAGAAGATGGAGAATCATATCAACAAGAATCTTCTTGTCACTTCCGTCTTTCACGCCTATTACCGATGTTAAAATGTCAGTTAAAAAAAATAGAAGTTTCAAGTTTCACAGAACCTACAAAGCAGAAAAACAATACAATAGATTTGATCCGAAAAAGAAAACTAATGTTTCTAATATTGGTCTGTGACTTTGACTGTGCCTGTGACTGCAATTATAGTTGCATCAGCCGCATTTATCTACAATTTCTTACAATATCAAGAAATGCAACAAAACCACAGTATCAAGGTTTTGGCGGAATGATAGCCACATAGGCATATTTATTGGCAATCTCTGGAAATATCAATAAATGCAGTAGAGATTTGATAATCATAATTTAAATTCAATCCAAAAGATTGTATGCAGTTGTAGAGTTCATGAGTAGTCGAAAACCTAAATCGAGGAGGTACGAATAGCAGAAAGTGAAAACAGATATAGATATGAAGTTGGAAAATGAAGGTTACCGACCAGAGGGGACATGGATGAGGGAGATGCCGGTGCTGGAGAGAGCGTCCTGCACAGATGCGCGGATGAGATGCATTTCGCCGTAGGCCGAGATGGAGAAGGGACCGCAATAATTCATGCGAACGAGGGCAGACGGGATGTTACTCGCGATCGCATGCGGATTCGAACCCTTGGGGATGCGGCATATATCCATGTCCCACCACACCAATATCTTCGTCGTCGCATACTGCGCCTCCGCGTTAGCTGTCGCTCCATCTCCATCCATGACGCCACTGCTATTCAATACCCCAATAATTTCCCCCATTTACACAAACACTCACTCACACTGTTAGTCACTATTTATCTATGTAGCACCGACCCCGACACGCGACACTTGGCACGACACGACTCTTCGACACATCAATCTCAAAAAATTATGAATTTCGACAAGTTGAGACACGTTTTAATATTAAATAATATTTGTTCTGTAAGTTTTCCAGAATACAATTGTATAACACAAAAGGTGCTACGTGTTTGCTGTTTGATCACTCTAACTCTGCAACTTGAAGGATATCAATGGAGACTGATACCTCAAAGCAGACGATCACAGAGATACACGAAATTGGGGTGGGGTGTGTGCTCTGTGTAATTGAAAGAGAGAGCTAGAGTGTGTGTACCTTTCACCAGCAAACAACCTATATTTATAAATACAATACCTGGCCGTTGGCTTTCTGAACCGTCTACGAACGGTTTCCTATATTCTCGGCCTCAATGCACGTTCGTAACTGCTTGTATGGACTAAGTCTTGGTCCACGTTCTTCAATTTTTATCCATGGTCGTTATAATGGATTGGGCCTTAACATCAGGCCCAAATATAACTCCAGAACAGTTGCCCCCCAGCCCGGTTGCCGAGTACACTTGGTAACCGGGGTGCTTTTAGCGATGTCGCAATCGTTGGGATAACAATTGTTCCGACTACAATTCTCTGCCTTACGAGACGGATACACTCCCGGGTAGGTTTATCCGGGTACACTTTGCCCGGACGCTTTGTGGTCGAACCTACGTAATTAGGTCCTACTCGGTCATCATTCGGGGTCGGAGTCGTATAACTGTTCAGGAAGAGAAGTATTGCCGACCCTATCCCTTTAGGGGATTGTGTCCGGATTTTTGGCATGAAGCATGGTCGATCTAAATTTTACCCAGACAGCCGTCCTCGGAATAGATGCCCCCAGATATTTATCCTTTGGGTCTTAAGAGGCCATTGGGCTTCCCCGTTCGCGTCGGTTACTATTCTATATAATTAAAAGCAATAAATGCATTTAAAGCACCTGTCTCTTCACTGATCTGGTGATGATTGCCGCGGGCATGATTTTACCATAATATCCTCGTATCGTTTCATTTTGGCAACTGAGCCGTTTCTTTTCTTCTGGCGGTTACTGAAAGTTGCCATCACTTTTCAAATTTTACTTTCAAAACTGCCCATTCGTGCCTATTTCTCCCTCACTTGTCATTTCTGTCTGTTTTCTGCTATTTCCTTTCTTTTCTATCAACATCCTTTCGAGTGCTTTCTCGCGTTCTCTGCAAATTCCCCTTTCGTTCATCTCCTTCTCAATCTTCAATCCTCTGTTATTAACAGGTTAGTATTCTCTTCTCCTCTTTTTCTGCATTGTTTGTTATTTTGGCATTGTTGTAGTTCTGTCAGTATCTACATCCCTTAGGGTTGCATCATAGTTCCTTTCTGATTCTTCTTTCGTTCTTGGGTTTTTCTTCACATTTTCTGGGTTTCTGGGTTTCGTCATTTTCTTCCCCCTTAGTTTAGTCCATTTTGTGACTATTCATTCGTGAGATACTATGAAAATAACTCCTGAAGTAGAGGCGGAGATACGTAAAAAATTTGGGCCGCGTTCCGCTTGGCTGTTGTATGGCCTTCCGCTACCGGCCGGGGAAAGCCCTAATGATCCCCTACGCCGCCATACCGGTGGTTCGTCCTCTTCCGGAAACCTAAAAGTCACCACCTCTGGTGGTGGTCCAGTCCCCTCGTCTCTTCCACTTCTTCCGGTTCCGATGGACCCTAATCCAAAACCCTTAGGCCCAATAGCGTTAAGTCCATCTTCCTCCAGGACTTTGTCTTCTTTGGGCCCTTCTTCTCCTGGGCCCAATGCTGATACTGGTAACCCTCAGAATCTTTCTTTGGTAGTGTCTAGTCGACCTCCTAGTTCTCCAATTAGCCCTCCTCCTTCTTCCGAGGACGAATCGTCTTCGTCCTCGGTTGAAGTGATAGATGTCACGTACGAGGCATGCATGGATTGTGTATCCGAGGCCATTAATTTTGTCCAACTAGGGTCCGATGACGTGGCAAATTCAATTTTTAGAACGTGTCGTCATAACCCTGTTTTGCGTCCTGCTTCCAAGGACTTGCAACCTGGGCGGCCTACCCGTGCTGTCGTCGGCGGGGTTTCGGCCTCGATTTCCTGTGATTTTAATGCGTTGCCTCCAGGTACGTTTTACTAACTCACTTTCCTACTTCATTTTCGTAGGTATAATGGGTGTTACTTCAGAAACTGTGGACGAATCTGCTTCTGTCGAGTCTCAATCCGAGGTTTCCCCAGCATTAGCGTCTAGGTTTCCCTGGGTGACTCATGAAATTCTTCGCACCTCTTCGATCCTCGGTCTTCATAGTATATTGTCGACCCTAGTGGGGAGGCAGGACGGGTTCGTCCTGCAGGCTCCCCTACCCGGCGAGCCGCTCTGTGCTCAACGGGAGGGTAACGACCCTAATTTTTTCTTCTTTTTCCAGGATGTCGTGACCCAGATAGGTATTACCTTTCCCTTTTCTTCTTTTGAGATTGAGGTGTTAAATCATCTCCGGGTAGCCCCTTCCCAGCTACATCCAAACAGTTGGGGCTTTATCCGTTGTTTCGAATTATTCTGTGCGGACTTAAAAATCCCCTGCACAGTTCCCCTCTTCTTTTATTACTATTCTCCCCATACCCCTAGGACGGGTAGGGAGCCATCTGACCGGAAGGGATGGATTTCCTTCAGTAGTCAGAGTAAAAGAAAACTCTTTGACCCCTTCTCAGATTCTTTCCGGGGTTTCAAAGATAAATATTTTAAGGTTGCTGCGACTCCTCATAGCCAACCCTTCTTCTTGTCCGGCCCCGAGTCGTCGGATGTGGAATGGGTCTTTCCTTTATACTGGTCGGATGACCACTATAAACAGGATCATTCCAACTACCGTTTTGTCGAGGAGGAATTGTCCGACTCGGACGCCTCCTCCGTTTTTGTCATCTCAGAGTTTGTAAGCACTCATGGGCTGCCTAAGACTTCTAATTACATCGGCAGTGGACGTCGAACTGGTCTGCTTTGGTAACTTAATTTTTTTTTTTTTGGTTTATACTTGTATTAATCCTGTAGTGTTTTTTGATTGTAGCCGGAATGGGGTCCCGACCTCCTCCCAAGACCAAGACCGACGCCGCCCGCATCTCCAAGCCGACCGAGGCCAGGGGCAAAGGCAAAAGGCAAGCCAACGATAACCTTGGCGGTGCGTCCAAGAAACGTGGTCCTCCTTCCTACAGGACGTTTTTTGATGAAGGCTCCCAAGTTTTAGCGTTGGATGCACCGCCGGCTCCACGACCTACCTCTTCCCCGACGTTGAATCCGGTCACAGTGATCGACACTGTGGCCGGAGGCCAGCCGCGCACTATCCCTCCTTCCGACTCCGAGGACCTCCGGGCTCGGGTTCGTTCTGATAATTTATGGAAGAAAGGGGTCACTGAAGAATTGATCCGTTTGACCCGACCTCCGGCCTATCTGACCAAGCCGGGTGCCCCGGTGGGGGAGGAACTGGAAGAAATAGTGCGGATCGAGGAGTATGCATACCGCAGTGCTTCTCTAGCCCGAGCACTTACCCATGTCCGGGAAAAGCATGTGTTCTTCCCATAACTTTTTTATCTCTTATTTGTTCAATGAATATGTTTCTAAGTGCTTGCGCCGCAGGTACGGGCTCGCGTTGGAGGAGAAAGACAAGGCGTTGGAGGAAAAGGATAGAGCCTTAGGGGAAAAGGATAAGGCCTGCGCGGCACTTGTCTCCCTCGAGGCTCAACTTGCCTCTCTTCAAACACAATCAGCGGCGGAGGTTAAGCTTTTGAGGGAGGAACTGCTCAAGTCCCAAGCTGAGTCGACCTCCTTGCGGGTAGACTTGGCTCGGTCTCAAGGCTCCCTAGAAGCTGCTGATCAAAAGGTGGCCCTTCTGACTTCAAATTTGGAATCTGTTCAAGCTGATAAGGAAGCCTGCATGCAGAGTTATGAGGGCCGGCTAGCTGCTATGAAGGCGAGCCTTCGTGCTGCTGCCGAGGAGGGTTTCAGCAACGCCCTCGAGCAGATTACTTTTTTGAACCCTCGAGTGGCCATGACAACTGCCGGGATGCACTTCTTGGCCTACGTCGAGGATGATCAGCTTTTCCCTCCCCCAGCATCCGAAGATCCTGCCGCAGATGCAATGGAAGTAGTGGAACCTACTCCTGTTGCTTCTGCCGACGCCGCCGCTTCCGTCGACGCCGCCCAGCCTGTTACCGACCCCGTTCCTGACAACGCCGCCCCGCAACCCGGTACTGACTCCCAAACTCTCCCAGAATGAAGGGCCGGGATGCCGGTTTTAACTTGTACTTTTCTTTATTTGTTGGGCTCGGTGCCCGGAACAATTTGTCTGATTTTGTTGGGCCCGGTGCCCGAAACAACTACTAGATTTGTGTATATATTTCTCAAGCTCTTAGCTTGAATCGTAGAATATCTTGCGCGCGCCTCTTTTTGGTTCCAACGACCATTTATTATATTCGCATGTATTTGTTTGTCGTTCATGTTATCCGACCATAAACAACTTCGCTAACGAATCCGTCATCCGGCCTGATCAGGGCCGTTTAGCGTATCATTTATAGTCGTTATCATACTTCAAAATCATATATAATGACTCAATACGTATAATAATTGATACTACTTGCTTTTATATTCGTTGTTTCAATAACAATATGTGTGTCCGAGTAGGATCGGATCGAAACTTTGGAATTACAACGATATAACTTATTCAACAAAATGAAAATTTTGCTCAGGAAATATGTCTTCGTCGCGAAGGAGGACCATATGGGCTCGGATAGACCTATCCGGAATCCATACCCTCGATAACGAGATCGTCCTGTTCAACTTCCTGATGAATAGGGACCATACGAGTTCGGGTGTTACTTTTCCCGAACCCATATCCCTATTAACAAGTAGGTCGACAGTTTAACTGTAATATTTCTTCAGCTTGTCCGCATTCCATGTTCGTTTAACCGGCTTGCCTTGTAGTGTTTCCAACATGTATGCTCCTTTATCTAACTTTTTAGCAACCCGGTATGGACCCTCCCAGTTAGGTGCTAGTTTTCCATCCCGGGCGTTCTTGTTTCCGATGTCGGCATGTCGTAATACTAGGTCGGTTTCTTCGAACTCACGTGGGACGACCTTTTTGTTGTAGGTATACGCCATTTGCTGTTTTACCTTTAATTCCTGGGCATGCGCTGCTACCCGGACCTCCTCGATGATTGCCGACTCCAGAGCTAAGACTTCATTGTTTGTTTCCTCCCCGGATCGCAATGCTTGTTTTCGTCGCCACGACTG